>CABFOQ010048766.1:0-18938 GCA_900660455.1 Gephyroberyx darwinii | reverse complement strand
AGTTCAATAGTATGTACTTTAAATTTACATAAATTATTTTAGACTTAAAATATGGTTAAACTCTATTTGCAAATAAAAATGTGGCAAACTCAACTAAGGTGGGTTTGAGAAACAGAAATATCACTAACAGTATTGATCATATTTATGGAAATAATTACTATAACACTAAAAGCGTGAAAGTCCATGCAACAATTCAACAACTGATAAGTACAATATCAAACTGAAGCCAAAAGGACAATTGATACTGCTGGCTCACTAAGACCCAGTACGCAAAGTTTAGAAACCATATTTGACACCCAAGAAACAAATCAACAATGCTACTATAGCATAATCAGAACAATAACAAAATATCAGTTAAATGCCAGTTTATAAAAAATAGTTTTCAGTTTCAGTTGTGTCTTAAAACAAGGTAGATTACTAAATACTCGATTTGGTAAATTAGGTTAGGTAACCAACAACCAGCACAGTGATGAAATATGTTTAACATATTTCTTAGAAACTTTAATACATTAACTTTGTTGGGGAATTTGGGTAGGTCTGTCAACAATACAAGGGGGGCAATGAGTTGGTAAAGTTTAGAGAGTTTGGATTGTGACTAGAGCGCCACCAGTTTAAATAGCCAGATAAAATAGAGAATCTGGGCTGGGAATGAGAAACACTCTGTCTCAACAAGGTGGTATCCCTCGGTAGAGCATCCCATCTGCACAACTCCCAACATGTCTGAATGTGAAGAAGGTGGTGGTCCAGCAAACTTTCCTTGGATAAATAAAAGGGCAGAAGAACATCACCACAATTCAACTCATCACATTCTTGTCCATATTTCCTTTTTATGAGTAATACATTGCAAGAATTTAGTTCTGATTTCTGCATGGCAGGACCTTTAGGAAATTCAAATCTGGAACATAACACTGACCAAACATATAGTTTACACAATCTCCATGTTCATCTAACAGAGATCTGGATTTAAGTAAAATGGAACCCAAACACCTCTGTTCCCAGAGGTAACAATGTAAGGCTGATTGGACATTATGAAAATTAGGTCTTAACTTATTTCAGGCACTGAAACTGAAACTATTTTTTGTATATTTCTTTTTCTTTGTATATTTTTAGGATATTTTTTATACAGCCTGTTGACCTTAAATGTGTTTATTGTATAGTGATGTGTGCCTCTCTCTTGTCTTGTACTGCTGCAAACTGCAATTTCCCCTTGGGGAAAATAAAGAGCCATCTATCTATCTATCTATCTATCTATCTAAAACTAAGAGGCTTCAATCAGTTAAGTGCTAGGAAAAACAAGCCAAACACTTTTTCATTCGTTTATTTTCTTATGACAAACAGGTTCAACTTATTCCAGATACTGGTAGAACGTCCATATCAGAATCAGAATCAGAATCAGAATCAGAATCAGAATCAGAGTCAGAATCAGAAACAGGTTTATTGCCAAATATGTTTTCACATACAAGGAATTTGTCATGGTGATTGGTGCATAACAATAAACAATAACAATAAACAATAAACATAGCAAGAGAAAAATAAAAACAAAACAAGAATAAATGGCAGAATGGCTTTGCGTGTGTGTGCGTGTGTGTCTCTGTGTGTGTGTGTGTCTGTGTGCAATCCATCCATGACTTTTTCACACGTGAACTTGGTGACATGCAGAAGTGACATCTGAGGTGGTGCTGCCACACTTTGAGGCACAGAAGTTTTGAAAGTCAGTTTGTGGTTGGTGTCATTCTCACAGCATGTATCCTCCACAAAACAATATGTGTTGTTGTAAAACAACACAACATTAAAATGAAAAGGATCCAACGTAGAATTGCCCACCAACTAGTTCAAAGAAACAAAAAAACATTGAGATTAGAATTATTTTACTTTTTTTACATTTAGCGTTTAGTCATTGTTCACATGCTTATTAGTTCACTCATATCAACTGTTGGTTTGCACAGGGTGATAATTGTTTTATCAATCAGCAATACTGTAGATTGTTTCTACTCACCACATTTCATTTTGTTCTGCTATCATCGTTGAAGTGATTGGTGTAGTATTGATAGGTGTGGTAGGTGTCACTGTGAAAAACACCTTGCATTAAAATCAAAATCTTCAGGCAATATACCGCAACATTCTTTAAAGCACTCCTTGTTCAACTTGAAGGTTTGGAGTCAAGTGAGTTACATGAGTTTGTGACTTTCTGGGTCAATCTCTATCAAAGCGTCACTATTGATTTAGCTGCCATAGCTGCATCACATTTCATGAAGTTTCTCAGCCAACCCAGACAAGGGATTACCTGTGTGTGAGATCAGTAGCTTGACACCGGTGAAGACATTCCTCCCATATCTGGAGATGACACACCAGTACTTGTCCTCATCACTTTGTCTCAGCGAAGTCATAGTCACATTGAAGACCCCTGCAACCTTATCATCGGTGATGGAACATCTGTTGCTCTGTCTGTTCCTGGGTGTTTTCACCACGATCTTACACAGTTCGTAAACCTGTCCCTTACACCAGTACTTCGTATTGTCCCTGTAGTAAGGCCCATACTGGCAAGCGATTGTCACAGAGCCACCCTTTTCTGCTGTTACCACTGCTGGACCCAACAGCTGAACTGAGTCAACTTCATGCCTCATTAGCCAGAGGAGACAGAGAAATGGAGCTGCAAAATGCAAAAACATTTGACATAATATTAGTACATAAAAATAAGCATTCTTTCCAAGTTAGTCTGCCATTAGAGAGTTATTAAAATGCCATCATTACCATTATGAAAGCTGCCATATAACCCAGAGGTCCTCATGATGGGAATTGAAAGAACAATGTGAAGTAGATGCACTGCATGCAGTATTTAAGAAGGCTTCCTCTTCTTCCTTCCCTTTGGTCATGTTGAGCAATCACTTGGTTGTTGGGGAAATAAATCTGTTGGTATGAATGTTTGTTTGTGTATGTGTGTGTGTATAGACATTGCGAACATGATTGCTCATGATGAGAAACCGCAACAAGTCTCTCATTGTGTATCTTTTGCTCCTGTGTGTCCAGTTTATTCACTTACAGCAGGTGGCACCAAAGACCTGAGGTCATGGCAGGTCTAATACTATACTGTCATACTGTAATCAGTATTTCAATTAGGAAGTCTGCAGAGTTTGCCTTCTTTTATACTCATGTATTAGTTTTATTCCTGTTATTGAACAGCAGCCTTTCTTGACAAAGCGTACATGTCAATATGTTTTTTACCATGTTTATTCCTTCCCAGATATTGCACAAGAGGTCCTTAAGCTAAATGACCAACTTGAGTAACGGTGTATTCATCAGTAAGATTACCTCTCACTGTATTTAACTTAGCTAATTCTTTGGTTTTGGTCTTCCTAATTGATCATTTGAGTAACCCGTAAGATTTTGAAAATTGAATTGGCAAATATTATTTGCAGTAGACCAAACAATATTGTCTGTTGCCTTGTCTGAATATTTCCTTTGGTTTTCAGTCCTCTAATTTTATTGTTATTCCTTTGCCATTTCGTGCCACTTCACATTTTCAATGGCTTTATATAATGTAATTGTTGACGGCATTATTATAAAAGATTACACTTATACATTTATTTCCATGGAGTATGATGTTTTTATGTGGATATCCCATCCACAGGAGTTAACTTTGCAATTTTCTGAGGTACAGTCTAATTGTATAGATTTGAGTGGGCTTCAGTTTCAATTACACAAGTTGTTTTTTGTTTCAGGACAAATGTATTGGATATTACAAAAAACACCAGACATAGAATAAAAGTGTGAGAAAATATTGTCCACTATCATTTTAAATTGGGATGTAATTGTTTGTACTATCAGGTTTGATGTGTTGTTTTATTTCAATTCATAGCAGCAATTTGCTGTTGTTATTGCTGCTGCTGTTGAAACTATTGTAGAAGTATGAAAGGAAGATTTTATATGATTATCTATTATCATATAGATAACACATACTGAAATGCAGTATGTTATATGAAGTTCCCATGATGTAGACTGACATATCTTTGTTTGAGTTTTACTGACTGCTTACAAAGCCAACAACAAGGTCACCCTGAAGTTCACATACCATAATTAAAGACATGAAATACTAAATAAAACATAACAAAATATGTAAAATCTATATTTCTTCACATTTTAGACCATTTGATCGTAATAGCAATGGTAAATGGATTCTCCCAGTCTAGGAGGAAACTTGAATGACGTATTTGATGAAGTCTGACTCTGGTGACTAAAAGGTTAAGCCAGGGAGGGAAAAACAGATCAATGTCGGTGACACAAGAACTGGTGGTGAGTAACCACCCCGAAGGTTGCACCATCCACAAACACAGCTCTGAACTGTCATATTGCATAAAAATGACATATTTCAAAGATTTTGTTAGCGTGCATACGGATAGTTTGGTCTGTTATTAGTGAACTTTCATCTCGGACAGAAACAAAAGAGAAGAGCTTTCCACTCTGAATATGTGACATCGCACTGATCTTCATCTCCATAGAGAATGAATCGCAGGAGAAGGAAAAGGTGACTGTGACAGAATCTGGAGGATTGGCTGGGGACAATTTTCTCATTCAGGACTGACAACACTACTATAATATGAAGCCCATTTTGGTTTGTGGATATTCAGACTTACACCGTATGAGGCCACAAAATTGGTATTCTTTTCTTTTCAATGGAGCAGCTCCAGATTGTGCATCTATATGATATCACAGATTACAGTCAAAGGAATTGTTCACATTGACAAACACTAATTGAACTGTCCTGAGTGAATTCTTTAAATGGAGTGGTTTTCATCTTTGAGTGAACCATTTACCAGCCCCCTTGACATTTGCTTGTCTTCTTTTTTACTCACTGAGACACACCATGAAAAGCAGACAGGGTTACTGCAGCAAGCAACGGCATTACTTCTGCTTTCAGGCCGCAGCTCAACCAAGAGCAGTGTTTTCCGCTGACACCAGCATATCTTTTATTATACATTAGATAAGCTAGGCTACATTATAATGGGAGCAAAACGATTAGATAAGTCGTCGATTTACCCTGTAAGTGCTTTGTATTATCCCGCAAATCCCTCTTCATGACATATCACAATCCTTTTTCTCATGTGTTGAGTTGTCAAACATATTTATCATCACATATCAACAATCTAAATCTCAAAGGCAATTTTGCCACTTGTTTATGTGAGCTGTTAGATAATATTTCAGGTCACCATTCAACAGGGACAGCAAAAATATACTGTATGACAAATATGTCTGGCATATTGGATAAGAAATTGTAAATCAATGCATTTTAGTCAAATCCCGAACAAACATTTGAGGTTTTTCTGCTATCTCGTTTTTCTAGATCTTTATGCATAGAGACGGCAATTCATTTATCACCATATATTCACAATCAAAGTACCTAGATTTTGTCCCCTCTTATACAAGCTCAGTTTTCATCACTATTCAATAAGAACAGCAAAAAGTATATTTACTATAGACTATAATATATTCTAGTCAAACCCCAAACACGCGTCTGTGGTACAAACATCTATCTACTTTTTTAGCAAGTCCCTGCCCTATGTGGAGGAGAATTGCTTTGGTGTAAGAATTAGTCCTTCACACAAGGAGAAATCTAAAATTGGCAGCGTGTCCCTGTGAAGAATGTGCAAGAAGGTATGATAGGTAATCACATGCTGTTGCTTATGTGAGCACATTTGATAATCTTTTGTGAAACAATCTTTTGCAAATAAACCTTTTTGGCAAATGTCCCATATTAGTAAAGTGTGAGTAAATTGAGGGTGTATAAAAGTGAGTGCACCTGTTAGATGCACTCTTTGTACAAGGCAATCATGGGCAAAGTACTGTTTGTGACGGGTAAGTCCACTGTACTGAATTTTGAAAATGTTTCTTGAAATTATAATGCAGATGATCTCTTTATTTTGCTTTTAATTTGAGATGACCATGCACCTTTTACTTTTACAGCTCTGGCCCTGCTGCTGCATGCACAGCTTGGTAAGCAAACTCCACCAATTTCGTGACTATAAGAAAAATTATGAATCACTATTTTGGGAGTTTACTATGTGTGTCATTGCATCATGTGTTTGGTCCCAACGTTACATAAATTGCCCAGAAGGTAAAGAGACCAGTTGAATATATTCTAACCATTCTTTTCAATGTCAATTTTGTATCCAAGGCTCATCCTACATTCTGTCATGTTACTTCACAAACTGGGCACAGTACAGACCACCCCCAACCATCTACATGCCCACTGATATCGACCCATGCCTGTGTACCCATCTTCTCTACGCCTTTGCCACCATGAAGAACAACGAGCTGTCCACCTATGAGTGGAATGATGTGGAGCTCTACAGTCAGTTCAATGGCCTGAAGAACAAGTGAGTCACTAAGAATCCACTTATGTGCTCTGAATGTGTGTTTTCCTTGGGTGTATGAGAGAAAAATACCTGTTATTCTCTGTTAAGAATAATAAAGTCTCTCTAAGGAGGAATAGGTACATTTTTTAAATTAGTTATCATAAAATGTCTGATTCTTTGGCAGGAATGGCGACCTGAAGACTATTCTGTCTGTTGGCGGATGGAACTTTGGCTCTTCAGGGTGAGATAATCTACACCAATCTGCCGACATGGTACTCTACGCGATGGGGATTTTGTGTTTTAATACTTTTCTGTTCCCAAACTAGTTTCTCAGCAATGGTGGCCAGCCCTACCAACCGTCAGACCTTCATCAACTCAATCATTGTGTTCCTGAGGAAGTATGAGTTTGATGGGCTTGACATTGACTGGGAGTATCCAGCCAACAGAGGAAGCCCCCCTGAGGATAAGCAGTACTACTCTGTCTTCCTTGAGGTGTGTTAGCAATGTCTAAATTTCGGTTTGGTTTACAGTTTTTTTAATCTCTGAATGAGGCCTAAATCAAATCTTACCTGATAGGAAAATCCAAGGTCAAATACAATATATCTTGGAATTTTTCCTGGCAGCCTACTGTGGAAAAACTTTGGGCCACAATGAAGTCCCAAGGTGTTTCCCTAAAACCTAACTACTGGACCCCAGTTAATACATGATTCACAGATAAAAACAAAACAACTTAAATTGACAGTGTTAAAAATCTTGTCTTTCTGTTGGTGTAGTTCAGTCAATAGTAAATCTCTTCTCTGTTCACACTCAACAGGAGTTGAGAGCTGCTTTTGAGAATGAGGCCAAGAAGAGCAACAAGGCCCGTCTTCTGTTGTCTGCTGCTGTGGCTGCTGGAAAGGACACCATTGACTCTGCTTATCAGATTCCCAAGCTTGGCCAGTAAGCATCTGAAGCAATATGTGTTAACCACACTTGCCTAATGTCTCATCCTTACTCCTATTTTCTAAAATGAATGATTCAAAGCTGTTAATTGTTAAGGGTCACATGGTGCCTCTTCCCTCACGTTCTCCACTACCAGGGCCCTGGATATGATCAATGTCATGACATATGACTTCCATGGCTCTTGGGACCCCATGACAGGTGACTGCAGTCCCCTGTACAGGGGCCCTGAAGATCATGGTGGCTTCATCTATTTCAATGTGGTGAGTAGAGGAACAACTCCAAGCACATTTCCTCTGTAAATATACAGCAGTATGCATGATCTGCAAGTACATGTATGACATTAAAACTTTGAAGAAAGAGTCTACTGCAACAGTTTACATGTGTAATTCCAAAACCACTTTACTTTGTCCCAGGACTATACCATGAACTACTGGAAGAACCAGGGAGCCCCAGCTGAGAAGCTGATCGTCGGTTTCCCCACCTACGGCAACACTTTCACCCTAAGGAACCCTGCAAACCATGGTGTTGGAGCACCTGTCTCTGGTGCTGGGACTCCAGGAAAGTACACACAAGAGGCTGGAGAGCTGGCTTACTTTGAGGTACACATTCTAATTTCTTTGATAATTAATTTGATGTATATATAATGTTAAGTTTCTTCTGTTATGTTTGAGAAAAGAGTTGCTTGACACAGGGTTGGTTCTTCAAAACATGATAGGTGCTAGATGAAGAAACTAATGGGCATGTTGGCTGTTGTTAATACAGTGTTTTGTTAAATTACAGATCTGTGGATTTTTGAAAGATGGAGCAACTGAGGTTTGGAACCAGGCCCAGGATGTGCCATATGCCTACAAGGGAAACCAGTGGGTGGGCTATGACAATATCAAGAGCTTTCAGATCAAGGTAAGGAAGAGATGCACAGAATATTTCTACTGCCATTTGATGAGACAATACGTTTGTGTCATGTGATGTTGAATTAGCATTGAGTTGTTATCATCAAGTACTGCATCAAAGTCTCCCAATAAATGTCACTATGGTGGTTTTGGCCTTGATTGAAATGGTTGGTTCATGACAATTGACATTCCCCATCTGGCTGTCTGCAGGTTGATTGGCTGAAGAAGAACAACTTTGGAGGAGCCATGGTGTGGACCATTGACATGGATGATTATATGGGCACTTTCTGTAACCAGGGAAAATACCCACTCATCAATGTTCTTAAAAAAGGCCTCAATCTGGAACAAGCGTGTAAGAGTTCTTAACACACTGATCATCGGTGACCAGTGTATAATCCACATGATGTTTTCAGAAAATAACCGTTTAATGAGAAATTAATCTGTTAATATAATTCTTGGTCTTTTTCAGCTTGTGCCCCCCCTGCCACTCCCCTTCCTCCAATCTCAGGAGTGACCAGTGACTCTGGAAGCTCTGGAGGAGGCTCAAGTGGAGGTTCAAGTGGAGGCTCCAGTGGAGGTGGCTCCTCTGGGGGAGGCTCCAGTACCAGTGGCATGAACAGTGGGTTCTGCGCTGGAAAGGCTAATGGAATGTACCCAAACCCAACCAACAAGAACCAATTCTACCAATGCAGCCAAGGCAAGACCTACTTCCAAAGCTGTGCCACTGGTCTGGTCTTTGACACCGCCTGTTCTTGCTGCAACTGGACCTAAAGTTACAGATTGACTAGATGATGCCTCTGTTTTAGATTTGTTAGTTCTGAGAGGTGCCATTGTGTCATGATGCCATTCTGTAGACAAAATCCTTCAGAATCAGAGGTATAATCTGAGGCTGTCCTCTTGAGTAGTTAATTTTGCAAGCAATCAATAAACATTTGAATTGTTGAAGATGTGTTGTATTCACACTCTTTTCCTGACTAACTGTCTATGGTGTCTATCAAAACTATCCAAACTATGTCCTTTGTATCAATCCAACATTCTCACTGTTTTAAAACGCACATCATCCAGTATATATATTTTCATAAATTAATCCCAATAGATTAGGGTGACAATTAGGGTGCCATTGAAGGGAAAATAAATGCAGTCCCAATGTTTTATTAGGAAACAAAGAGTACAGCTAAAACAGATCAAATCACTGCATATTTGATGAATTGATGCCCAAATAAAACTTCATACAGCATAACACGAGTAAAATGTTGACATAATCATATTTATATTATATTTTACATATGCATTGTTCATTTAGAACATTAATGTAATAAAACAAAACACCAATCTACAATTTGATGAACACTGTTCTTGATTTACAAAAAAGAAAAATAAGAAAAATAATCTCTAAATTTCACAACTATCATCTCTAAAGGTAGAGATCTT
Source organism: Gephyroberyx darwinii (assembly GCA_900660455.1). NCBI lineage: Eukaryota > Metazoa > Chordata > Actinopteri > Trachichthyiformes > Trachichthyidae > Gephyroberyx > Gephyroberyx darwinii. Next base: position 9,325 of record CABFOQ010048766.1, on the reverse strand, counting down.
TTTTGCAAATATTGATGACTGAACTGAGTATGTTAACGCTTAACAATAAAAGAAGTGACATTATTTGATGCATTGAACATCTGTAGTCTTTTAGACAAGACGCATAGTGGTTAATCTGATGATATATTGTTGTAATACTTTAACCAAACAATTCCATTTTCTACAGTAGCTTGTCAAGAACAACACAGGGCAACACACAGCTGCTTCCCTTCTCAGCTGCTCTCTTTCTCTTCCTTATGTTCGCTTTTGGCAGAACCATTCGGTTCAGCTGCTGGCTCCTCCACCATGGCCGACTTTTTAGATGTTCCTGTTGGGATGCAGGGGAGGGACGATTTGACGTGGGAGATGATGAATGTGAAATTAATTCCAATACACTTTCATAATAACTACAATTACCGATTCCCTGGCGGTGTATGACAAAAATGATTAATAGCATACCTGTGAGGTAGTTTCTGTGCATCCGATGGAACAGTAAGAGACCAATGAAGACGATAAAACCAATGCAGCCAATGATCACTCCACACAGTAGGAAGCTGTAGCTGCCTTCAGTCTGGATAATCTGGGGATGTCCGCAACGTTAAACCACAGGACTTTGATCTACATCTCTACTGGGTTTGTGTCTGTTTGTTTTTGTCTATATGAAACTATTGCTCTACCTCTGCCTACTCATCTTCCTCTTTCTATAGATGTGCTTGTGATAACAATACTCAGTCTTACCGAGCCAACCAAAACCTGCATAACCATCTCTCCCATTCCGGCACTTGTTACCAGGACAGAGGTTGCACATCCTGCAGAGAGAAATAGATGTTTTATTTCCTCTTCTTACTTTAACTCCATTACTGTGGCATTATTATTGTGGTATGGCTACTTCATCATACCCTTGTAGTCAAGGATGTCTTCAGTATAGGCAAGCATACAAGGGAAGATACTGCTGAGGAACAGCCCACATAAACAGGTCCCAACAAACAGAAAGGTACTGCTGGTATAGAAGATAAGCAGCAGCAACACTGTGACGATGACACCTGCCTGTAAGAACAAGGGAGAGAGAGCGAGAGGACAGTAAGGAACGCAAGAATGAGTTGATGATATCACTCAAGACTTGACTATGAAGTTAGACTGTGTATAGTGATATTACCAGGTTGAACATAAGCAGTCTCACAGGCTGGAAGCGATATGAAAGAGGTATGGACAAAAGGCGTCCAGCAGTGATCGCTGCCCAAAACATACTGGCCAAGTAACCTGCTGTCTTATGAGCCAGTGACATAGGTGGTGCCACGGCGTACGTGTACACAAAGCCAGCATAGGCACCCTGAAAACAGAAAAATGGAAATTCAGGCCCTTAGAGATGTTCTTCAGGTGTTTTATGTGAAAATCTATTTTGCACCCCTCACTCACCACAATACCGTCAGTCATGAAGAGCACCATCCCACCAAGGATATGAATCATGAAGAAAGATACCGGCAACCCACGCAGGTTATCATTCTGACAACAGCCAAAGATATCCCCATGACCTGTAACAGAACAAATGAAAAATGATAGCATATAAAATGGCAGTAATTGGGGTTTTTTAAAAATTTTTTTTACTTAACCTGAGAGTAAAGCATTAAGCATCTTGAAATAGGAGTCCTGTTTCAAAACCAATTGTCCTCCGTTTATGGTCATGTGACCTAACAGGCGACGCTAGAGCTACCAGTGGTTCTACGAGAGTTTCATGTATAGAGGCCTGGGTTATTTGTTCTTTACCTCCGGCTTCCTGTTCCTTCTGCTCTGTGTCTGGCCCTTCTGCCCCCTGCTGGTTCTCCATGGCTAGCTCATCTTTGTCCAGAAGACGAGGGGGTCCACTGCGGCAGCATGGGATCAGCTGCTCCCGGTACATCAGGAACAAGACTGCAATGGGCACAGGCAGCTGGGGGTGCACAAATTATAATGTGTTCTTTCACTATCATCATTTTCAACCATGTTTTAACTAAAGTTCAATCTTTACTTGAAACCAAAGAAAAGATGTGTGTGGACTATTCGTCATTGGTGATAATATCTGGGGACTGGCTCACATCTTGTATAGGCTTGGGATGCTTGTGAAGCAGTATATCAAGAACCCATGAAAACAGTAACTCTGCCTATTAAGTGTCTTACATTGATAAGTGCCATGATCCAGAATGCGTAGTGCACAATGGACTCCTCTCCCCCTGCTTCTTGCGGCAGGTGGCTCTGGGTTATGTTGTGCTCTGCTATGGGGCTGTTTCTCAGCAGGTTCCTGAAATGATGCATGATCTCAGTCCCATTCCCTGTGTGGTTCCCACAGCCTGTCTCCGAGAGGAAAGGATCTGCAATCAGTGGGCTCACCAGGGCTCCAAATCCAATGAAGAAATGAAGGGCCTGCAAAGTGTAGAAGACAAAGGTCAGAGTCATTACTTACTGTAGTTTTTTATAGAATTCAGTATAATTGGCTACTGGCTGGACAAAATATACATATATATATATATATATTTAAACAGTGTCCAAAAAACTGAATTAGTTGATGTATGTTTTATTTATCATGTTTTTTATGCCAGTCCACTACCAACTACTCATTAAATGTTGTCAAGCCAGTGGTTGTATAGATACAGTGGTGGTGCTTTAGTCCAGGTTATCTCACCTGCAGGAAGACAGCCGAGTCCTTCTGATAGAGGGTCACCAGTTGGATGTTAGCGATGGTATCAATGATGCCCATTGCAAAACCAGACACAGCCATGGCAATTGCCAGCAACATAACATTATTGCACAGGGGAATGATGGCAAATATTACAGAGATGATGAGAGCAGAGACAAATAAGGCAGACAGAGCACTGAACAACCTTTAGGAGAAAAAACAAAAACAGTGTTAATTTAATGGAGGTCAATAGATCCTGAACTGAACATGATAGAAGCTTTGAGATTTTAATACTTTTGTTCAGACACTAGTCACATGTGCATGCAAACCAAACAACTGCACTTGTCTACCATTAGAATTGTTTGTACTATTTGGGGATAACACCCCAGTTGTAATGAACAGCTACTCACGTTTTCTTGAAAACACCACCGATAGAGCTGCCAATCAACAAGCAGAACTGCTGGGCAAAGAATACCCAGGTAATCTGACTAAGTGACGAGTTCGTTTGACATTGCAAGTCCAATATTGTAGGTCCAAGAAAGGCAATGCAGAGTCCAAAACTGAAGAAAACACTCCAGTAGGTAAAGGTGTGATGGGCATTCCGTTTGAATAAAGTTAAAATCCGGTCGTCTACAAACATCCTGGCAAATACTTTGAAGAGGGTACTGTGTATTTCCTCAGCACAATAAGGAAATGATAAAAATGAAGAAGACTGCCAAGGATTTTACTATTAAGTATTAAGAGGTCAATATATGGCAGCTGCACTGACAATCTTTGCTCAGGTGGATGCCAGTTATAGTATGATGCTTTCTTTTAAAGCGTGTCAGGGGGGTTAGTTAGGAGGGTTAGCTCCCTCCTCGCTGAATTGCATAACTGAAAAGGATGTCCTCTTGAGTTAATAGGTAAAGTGGAGAACCCGCTAACAATAATATGCCTATTTCAATTGTGTCAATGATTTGCTGTGAAAACGAATCTCTGTTGAAATGCTACCTGAAAGAGTGGACTTATGTGTCATAGCATTTCTTACCCTATGAATGGAAAATGTGTCATTCAGCAGAAGATACAGGATGACACAGATGTACCTTGTGGACACGCTGTCTTTTTGACATTGCTGGATAACCATACTGTACTCATGGAAAAATCTAGCTGTCCAAAATTGCATAATGTGCCATAAATGTCCATAAAATATAGAGCAAAAATTACATTATTTTCTCTTCAGGATTACAGATTGCCTATAAGGATTCCCTTGTAGCAAGATATTAAATTTAGAATAAGTAAGTGTTAATAGGAATATTTATTGTTTGTAATAAATGTTCTTCAGCTTCCACTTTCCCTTCTTCTCATATTGTTTTACCTCAGCTCCATGGTGCATGTTTTGAATCTATCTATCTTAATAGACACTGATAGACTTTGTGCATGGGCTCAATGAAAACTAGTGAAAAATGGGTGACATTTCTGGTCATTTTGACAAAGTGTCACGGATACCCTCTATGAATTATATGCCAGCGTTTGCAGGCCAGTCCAAAGTTCGGGAGGGTGATGGAGGATGGACAATAGGGTGATATGAATGAGACTCTACAATGTTTAGCTTGATCCCATTTCAGAGTGGATGTAAAACTTCAACCATGATGAGAAACAAGGATAACAAGGATATCCCAAGGCTACTGTATGCTCACTTAGCTTTCTGGCAAGCCTGCACTTAATTGTCCATTCAATATTGAAAAAATGTCTCTTATAATGAACACTGATGAATAATGATTTGTATAACTTGAATGCTGAAGGGTATGAAAAAAAGATAGGACTTAATACCTAATCTTTTTAATGATTGCATGGGATGAGCTCCACTGGTTGTGGCCAAACATGGGCTTCCGGCAAGGTTGAAATGAGAGCAAGTAAAAAAACAAAAAACAGGGGCATATCAAAATCTTGATTTTATCTTTACGCTTATGATTAATGAAAGTACCTGGCACACTAAAAGCCAATATGAGTTATATATTAGCATGTTAAAGACACTGTGTCTTTATCTTTCATATGTTCAATTAGTTGTATTAGTACTGTCAATGTTATTTTTGTTGTAATAACATATTGTATTATCTTCTATATGTTCTATTTCTTCTGTTATTATATATAGCCTATTGTTTACTGCTGCAGTGATCCAATTTCCTGGGTCACTTCAATTGTCCCTTTACAGTGAAGTAGTTTTAATTACCAGACTAATCTTGTTCCTTTGCTGGGCCTCTCTTTCGTTGTGCTAATTTCAGCATGCACTGTATTTGCTACTATTACAAAATATGGTATATTATACTGTGACTGTATCTTTACAGTAGAAACACAGTGGCAGTGAGCAAATGTGCCAACATCACACCGCCTACAAAGTTTTTAGTTGTGTAACTGATTCGCCAACATAGGCGGAGATGCTGGTCAGGTACTGAGCCCTGAGAAATATAAGTGTTTATACAAAAGGCATTCATTAACATCCATCATCCTCCACACTTCCTCTTCTTGAGATATAGCAGCACAAAATGACTGATTTTTCAGGTAATTGTCAACCAACATGATCTCAGTGGTGTGTAAGGGGGTGTTAAAAATCAACAGCATTTACTAGTTGCTGAAGTAGAGGACATCTCTGTTTGAAGGGACAAAGTAAAATAAAAAAATAAAAAAATCAGAGTTAAGAATAAGTACTATATATAACAAAACCATGCTTTCAAAATGTTATGTAAATGTACTTATTAAAATATACTTTTAATAAGACAAAGTGTAGAACCGCTTACGTTTGGAAAAGCAAATGTAGCCTGCACATAAACCTCCACAACTGTACTTACAAGTTTAAATGATTTCTTAAGCCTTCACTAACACATGCTCACGAGCAGTATTTCAATCTAATATGATGAAATCAGTATATAGAAGATTGTTCTCTTCTAAAATTCAACACTAGATGGAGTAACTGTGCTGTGTTTATGCACAATTCAAGGCAATATCCATCATGTCCGCCACTATAAAAATACAACCAATTATATGGCTTATTATATACAGAAGAAATAGAACAATAGCTGTAAAAAGCAATAAAACCATAGGCTTTTATTTCTGACATGAAATGAAAAAATGACTGTCACTGCTGCTGAAAAGTTGACAAACACACACTCACCACACACACGCACAAAACACAATCTCTATTGCACTCTGTTGACACATGGTATGCTGGCAGTAGCCACATGAAGAGCAAAGACATCAGTAACTGGGTATAAAGTGGAGAAAAGCTGTGCTGCCCCTCTCCTGTCTCATCTCCACACGCTGACATGGAGCCAACTCTCGATCAGAGGTCTGAGACAGTGCCAGGTCACATTGTGATAGGAATCTTAATCTGAGCGCTTTACTTTTTCTCTCTCTGCTCCTTATTCTTTCTTGCTGTGTTTCTGCTGCAGGGCTTTACCCTTCCTAAGGGTCCAGTGAGCCTGCGGAGTAAAGCACTTTTGTTGCTGTCTATGATTAATGACGGACATATACTATAAATTGCTTGATAATACCATCTTTTATGGCCCAATATATTGGCTCATAAGCCCAGGATGTGTTCATGTAAAAATAATTGAGTGAGAAAAAGCAAGAAGGAAGACGTCATACCATGCTGTGTATTGTTACTTGTCCAATCAGACATGCATATATGATACAGTATATGCATTCACAGCTAATGCAGACATGGCAGAGGCTCTGAGAGGTTTCTGTCACCTATATACATTTCTCTGGTCAATCCTCTTGCCCCTGGGCAGAAATACCGCACACAACCCACACACCTCTCAGGCCCAAAATAGCCAGGGATATGTGGATATGTGGTATGGAGACAGGCATGTCCGCAGGGCAAAGCAGCAGTATAGGCTCTATGGTTTTGAACTAGCTGCTGGTGAACCAGTTAAAGACCTTAAAACGATCATGAAACTTAGTGGATGAGAATAGTTGCCATATATCAAAGAATGGCTATACAAGTCTAATGATTAGGAGAAATTTGAGAGAAAAATGACAATAAGTGTCACTGGCAGTTGAAGTCATTGCTATAAAATGGTTGAGATCATATAATTTTTTTTCTAGCCTAAACTCATTCAATTCTATCGCACTAACAGCCAACCAATGTAAAGATGCTAAAACTGGGGTGAATGTGATTTCAAACTTAGCACTGATTAGCTTCTGCACCACTGTTTCTTGTACAACCTAGACATGTGAAATCCTTGGATCGAACAGAAGGGCCTGACTTAGCCGGGGAGATCTGCAGCCTAATTCTCTCAACTTTTTTTTTTATGAAAAACTCTTTTGCACAGTCTTTGCACTTCTCTGGGGATGGTTTGATGACATGACAGGGTCAGCAACATTATTTAAGAGGACTTCAGAGTTATGGCAATTCTTTAAAATGAGATCAAGAAAAAATGCTGTTCTTGTATCTTCAACTGCTCTCTGATACTTAGACATTAGGTCTTTCAGGATGTCATAAGAGACTTATAGTTTATTGAGCTGAGTGTGAAGCATCATTCCTCAACAGTCCAACCCCTATATTCTCATTCTGTGAAGTAAGATTAAAGTTCAGTGAAGCGCTGCTGCTCATCCAGACACTTCAATCAGCAATACCCACCCAGGATTCCTAAAAGCTCAGCACCTGATCACATCTGCAGCCCTCTGAAGATAATGGCTTCTGTCAGACAATCCTCACTCCGTAATCCAGATGAATGGAACAGCAGCGATAGCTGTGGATGATTGTTATATTGTCTCATTACACTCCAATTCTCAATGCTGTCAGTGTTGATTATTATTGGCCTCATCATAAAGCATTTATTAGTGCCCCAACATTTTTCATTGCTGTCTCTGTGCTTTATCTTTCACACCACGACCCTATGTCATGATGATATGCTGATTCTATCATAAATATTGGCATTTTGGAAAGCCACAAATTAGAACTTGCTGTTAATAAAACAAAAGAAAATTAATCTCTTCCATCTACCCTCCTGGCGTTTTGCATGTCTTGCCCAACTTGTGAGTTTAATTAAACAAATGACAGAAATATATGCTAAAGTATACAATTTAAATAATAATAAATATTTAGTTTGATTAATCATTCACCTACATTGTTTCATCTAACTCCCCTCAAGGGCAAAAAGAGGCTCAACATTTCATATCAAATATTCTACTCAAACATCATCTTCAGGCTTTTGGTTTGAAAATTGCTCTAATTCTGTCTTTTGATGCAGTAAAGCTGGTATTAAGTCCTCTCAATGGGATTTTAGGGTGTAGGATGGACTCTACTTCAAAATGCTACAGCAAATCCTGGGATATATCATTCCTCAGATGCCATTCAAATCCAGTTCATGAGGTTTAAAATACATCATCCTTCTATCACTTTATGTGAAAACAGAAATTGTGCAACTTCAATTTCAATGTTCCCATTTACCCTCTATGATAATATGCAGGAAAGATTGCATCATCTGTATTTTCAAATCCTTGTGGGAGTTTGATGATTAATTTGTTCTTTGAAACCTCAGGAAGAGGACTCAAAAGGCTCCCATAAGTGCACAAAAACCCTCTAATGCATCTAGGGGTGAATCTGTTTGGAACCATCATTATACTGACTGATTTTCAGCCAAAGAGAAACTCCCTAATATGCACATCCTCTCACTGCCTGAAGGAAAGCACACCTTTATCATAGGAGATATTCTGCTATTCTTAGTCGTGCTTACATGTTTAAACAGCAGCTCAGTGCAGAAAGCCCAGCCCCAGCATCAACCATTGTCTCAGCCTAACTCCAAATCCAATTTGTAGGATTTTATTTTGAAGTTACATTACAGCTCAGTGTCTCCTCCCACATGGTTTTGCTGTCATTCTAAGATTAGTTGTAATTTACTAAGAAAGCATAGTAGACTAAAATTAAAAATTAAAAATGGGATAACAAAGGATTAGTTTCATAGTAGGGTGGGGATTTTCCTACATGGATGTGACGGGTGTTGAAGACTTATACTGAGCAAACAGAATAGAAATCAGGCATTGTACCCATATTCATGGAGGAAATGGTGTATCAGTATATGAGCACAGATAATAATTTGAATGCTGTGATAGGGTACAAGACCTCATTGGACTTCATTGGCAGCTGGAGAATTCAAACCCGACAAAGGATAATAGATTCCTGTGTTGAGGACTAAACCAGCATTGTTCCCCTTGATATTTGCTGTCAGAGCCAGAGACAGAACTACTGATGCATACAGTTGTCTGGTAATATATGTTTGTACACACACATCCGGACAGAGGCAACACAATGGTGATTTATTCTTTCCTATCATAAGACATCACTCCCTTTTCTTTTTTCTCCCTCCTCCCGTGTCCTCCGCTCCCCCCCTTTCCCTACACAGTTAGAGAGCAGAGCAATGATGCGTGTCTTAGTGAAACCTGGTGAATAGTAATGAACTGAGCCTGTGTGTCTATTTGAGGGAAAGGGAGAGGAAGAGAGGGGGTGGAGGGTTGGGGGGGCGGTAAACTCTGAGTGAAAACAGGGATTTTCTTGAGGCACTGATGCAGCACAAGCTGTGGTGAGAATGTACAAGCACAGTGGTGAGTGAGCGGAGATGCAGTTGCATTAATCCTTTACACCCTTTACCACCATCGCTCTCTATCACAGCTCATCAGCCTCCATTCATTATATCTTTAACAAACTGTATATTTTCT
>CABFOQ010048764.1:7040-23024 GCA_900660455.1 Gephyroberyx darwinii | reverse complement strand
ACTACAGCTGTAAATGCTACTACTTTTTCTGTTAATAATTAATCTTAATCTGTCTTCAACTACTATTACTGCTACAACTACTGCTACTACTTTTGCTACTACTACTGCTGTTACTACTCCTGCTACTACATCTACTACTACTTCAAATACTTCTGCTAATACTTCAACTATTACTACTTCTGCTACTACTAGTTCAGCTAATACAACTACTTCTGCTACTACTACTGCTGGTGCTGCTATTACTCCTGCTTTTACTACTTCCACTACTACTATTTCTTAACACAGTATCTTTCTGATTAAATTGACTTTTTAAAAAGCGTTTTTAAGCTTAAGCAAGCACACAAATTTTCTTCATGAAATTTAACCTTTTCTAGTTCTCCTTGTCCTCATACCATGTACCAGTACTGGTAATGTCTATTTATAGAACCACTCTGTCTGGTGCTCATTCCCTCTCTCATAATATTCACAATCTCACCAACATCACAACACTGATGAAATAATAAGGAAATAATAAGGGTTGATTGCTTTCTGGGGGTGTTTAACATCCTCATAGCCTTCACACGTGAAAATCAGCGGTGGAACTTCCGGATCTGAACATACCTCGCTTTTGTGTGTATTATTTGTATTATTTATTTTATTTTTAGATTCATATTACCTTTATATATTCACTCACTTTTGAGGCCAAAGATCCTACAGCAGAGGCAGAAAGCTTCAGCTGTATGAAATGGATTTTGTTTAGTTATTATTGAGAGTTGGCTTTTTTGATCTGTTCTCTTGAAAGAACAACATTCATCTTGTCAATTTTTTTCAGTTTATTCAGTAAGGGAAATACTCTTGTTCTTTCAAGAGAACAATTAAAGAGCCAAGTCTGGAAAAAAAAAGGTGACCACTCTACAGGCTATAGCTGCAGCTTGCTGCTTCGCCTGTCAGCCCTTCCTCCTCAGTTCAAAATGCACCTGAGTTTACACTGCAAATTCATGCCATGGTAATTTCATTAATGCAATAAATAAATAAGCAATTGTTCACTATGATAAAATGTTAAATACAATAGAACTCTGTTGTACTGATCACTGTGGTCGTCTCTATTTCCCCAGTGGTGTTCCTCCTGGCCATAGTGGGAGTATGTGGAGCCTGCCTATACGTCATCTACCATAACATCCAAAAGTTGGCTGGAAGCTGGACCTGGACTGCTGGTGCTACAGGGCTGCATTCTTACCCTGGAGAGAGCTTCTGTTTGGCAATCTTAGGGCTGGTGTTCTCCTCTGTAGCAGCCATCATTTCTGTCAGTAGCCCAAGGGATCCCACTTCTCCGACCAGCCAGGGAGGATATGCGCCTGTGGTGGAGGTGGACGACAAGGATTTAGAGGAGCAGGAGGCTGGGGAGACAGAGACGCTCACCTATAGGTAACAGTGATAGCGACTACATTCAGGTTAGAGATTCCCTAAATGGGGCTAGCTGGAACTGAATGGGACCTAATCAGAGAGTGGCCCAGAGCGAGGCAGTTGAATCCTGTACAAACACAGTTACTACTAAACAGAGTTCCTACACAAGTCTGGGAAGTCTGGAAATTTAAACTTGGAAAAATAACTTGGTGATTCCCAAGTTGGAAATTGTAAAATAAATTTGAAGAATGGAAAAATATTGTTTTAATGTCCCAATATACATAGGAGTACACACCCCCATGCTGATGTGTTGTTGTTAAGAATAATCTTCATCTATAATGTAATATGTTATAGTTAGTAGGGGCAAGGGGATTGTCTGCCCCTATATTGAATACCGACATCCTCAAATCATGAAATTAAGGTCTGGGAAACAGCTGGAATTTTGAAATTGAAACTGTGTAGGAACTCTGACAGGAACTCTGACAAAAAGAATTGAAGGCTCAATGTAAGAATAAGAAATTTTAAAACCAAATTAAAAATTCAATTAGTCAGAAGGACCTTTGTACTGCATGCGTGCATCATTTTTGCCAGGAACGACAGAGCCAGCCGGCAACAAGGGAAACTTATCAAGAAGCGCTTACTGAAGCCAATGTATTGAATGGCTATTGCTAAAAATATGCCAACGATATATCAAAATGGCTATTTATTAATATGAACATCTGTGAATAAGGCTCAGTACTTTAATGACAAAGTCAGTAATTACCGTTGTCAACCCATTTGTTTGAAAAGTTTTCAAACTACTCACCTTCAAATCTGCCAACTCAGCACCTGGCAGATATTTTTAACTTTAAAGTTGAAAGGCTTGTTTCCTGAAGAAAAATAAAGTATATTCCTAGAGTAGCACTTTATCTTTGGTAAATCACCACTGATTTTAAAGGAATTTACCTAGGTTTTTCTTCTTCGCATTTGCCACAAATAGGGAAAAAAGATATATTGAAACTTTCCACTGTACCTTGTGAAGAAAGATATCCAATAAAACATCAAAAAGTCAGTATTTATTTAATAGCCTGCCTATTTCTTGTTTTTAATGGTTGAACAAAGCAAAGTTACGCAGACTACTCGTCACCAAAGAAGAAAGTGGAATTCTACTGTCCATTAAAAAATGTTTCTTTGTTTATTTTACCTTGGGCTCCATCTTTTTCCATAACAGCATTGGCTGCAGTGACTTTCATAGATCTTTTGGTGCATAGCTATCAGTTGAGGCATGAATATAGAGAGTTGACCAGAGAAGGAAAACATACAGCTCTGGAAAAAATTAAGAGAACACTCCAAATGATCAGTTTCTCTGGTTTTACTATATATAGGTATGTGTTGAATGAACATTTTTGTTTTATTCTATGAACTACTGACAACATTTCTCCCAAATTCCAAATAAATTCCAAATATTGTCATTTAGAGCATTTATATGCATAAAATGACAACTGGTCAAAATAACAAAAAAGATGCAGTGTTTTCAGACCTTGAATAATGGAAAGAAAACAAGTTCATATTCATTTTTAAACAGGTTTGGAGATTGGGCTGGCCATGACAGGGTCTTGATCTGGTGGTCCTCCATCCACACCTTGATTGACCTGGCTGTGTGGCATGGAGCATTGTTCTGCTGGAAAAAACAATCCTCAGAGTTGGGGAACATTGTCAGAGCAGAAGGAAGCAAGTTTTCTTCCAGGACAACCTTGTACGTGGCTTGATTCATGCTTCCTTCACAAAGACAAATCTGCTTGATTCCAGCCTTGCTGGAGCACCCCCAGATCATCACTGATCCTCCACCAAACTTCACAGTGGGTGCAAGACACTGGCTTGTAGGCCTCTCCCGGTCTCCTAACCATTAGACGACCAGGTGTTGGGCAAAGCTGAAAATTGGACTCATCAGAGAAGATGACCTTACTCCAGTCCTCTACAGTCCAATCCTTATGGTCTTTTGCAAACCTCAGCCTGGCTCTTCTTTGCTTCTCATTGATGAAGAGCTTTTTTCTAGCTTTGCACGACTTCAGCCCTGCCCCTAGGAGCCTGTTTCGGACCGTCCTCGCCATGCACTTCACCCCAGCTGCCATTTGCCATTCTTTTTTAGGTCACTTGATGTCATCCTACGGTTGTTGAGTGACATTCGAATGAGTTGGTCGTTTACACCCTCTGTCGGTCTGTAGCTTTGTTGTCCCCAATGTCTGCTGCTTGACCTTGTTGTTATGAACCCCCGTCTTTGAAATTTTAAGGATGGAAGCAACCTGACGCTCACTGTATCCCTCTGCCAGTAGAGCAAGAATTTAAACCTTCTTTTCCTCACTCAAAACTTTTCTTTTCAACTCTTTTGGCATGGCCAATAGTTATTTTTTGATTCCAATTACTTTTGAGGTACTACTAGCACTGTTTTTGCCATCCACCTGGTCCTATTGCAAGAGGATAGTGATGACCACATCAGTGGTTTTTATACTTTTCCTCATTAAATAAGATTTGGTTGAGGTGATCACCTAATCAGTACCTCATTAAGTAGAATGAGTTGTGCCTGTGTTGGAATTCAACAGACACTGAAATGGAATGGCTGCCATACATGTAGAGATGCTGATTTAAGAAAAATTTGGAGTGGTCTCTTAATTTTTTCCAGAGCTATATATATCAGGGATGTGCTCGAAAAGCATCAAAGACAGTAGTTGCATTGACACAGGAGCAGAAAATGTCTTTTCTAAAGCCATAAACTATATTTGATGCAGGTCAAATATGATTCAGTTCGATGTGATTTGTTTTAGCTTCCTTAAAAGGTAAACTCCACCCTCAGACACTCTTACACTGTTATGTATCATCAATCTGTGACTTTCAGTGCTTTCCAGGAGTTAAAGTGTTAAAGTGTATAAGGGTGGATTTTTCCTTTAAAGGTGCTACATGTAGCATTTTAACATCAATAAATAATTACCACATTAATTTAGAGACATCAGTATGATTCTCATCACTAGAAGACTGGCAGCATCTATCAGCCACTATTCTCCATTTTACATTGTGTGACACCAGGTCGGATTTGGTGGGAAATCTGCTGGATTACTTTACGGCACAAAACAGGAAATTTATTCCAGTTCCGCTGTTCTAACTGCAGAGTTTCAACTTGACGTTAGTTTACCTGGTCTGAATGTGTTATTAGCTCTGATCCTTCTTCCACTTCTTCAGAACAAATGAGGCGATGCCAGAGAGCATCATCCTCTTTGTGACAGTAAGCAACAGGAAGGGTTTATGGGAAATGTGGTTTTAATTTTGAGAAACAAAATATGCTATATGTACCTTTAAGTATTAGAATGAGGGGTTGCCATATAAGACAATGTTTATACAATCACAGGAAAGTGCTTGAAAGTAATTTTAGTGTACTTTTCTGTGATTAACAACTTACCTGTCACTCTGACTTTTTAGTTTCAGTTTATCCTGCCATCTGATACTTAAAACAAAGGCAGAAAAAAATAATTACTTGCAACTGCTACACAGGCACAATCGGATCTATTTGTAGTTTGTCTACATACGTAGAAACTAGATCCCATGTTGAGAGGGCTATAAAATGGTAAGACTCAAAAATCAATAATCACTATGTTGTTGTAGTGAAATCTATAACAACCCCGGCTTTGCAGTTTGGCCATACAGCCTGCCTGTCAGTCCAGGCAGGCTAAAGCAAACGTAAATTAACGGTTTTCAATTCAGTCCAATACACTCATAGGATATCTATGTGCAGTTTCATAAGAGTAAGAGTCATAAGAGTCATAAGAGTCCCTGAGGTATATCAAATCTGAATGAATACAGTGCTAGTCATAATTACAAATATCTGGTTTGCATTTTCACCCCTGATCTCTAGGAATGATGAAATTATAACGCAAGACGTTGAAAGCAAATTTTAAGTTTGTGTTTCAAATAATTCTTAGTGTTTAGTTCTTCTTTTATGGCATTTGCCATATAGCTGCTTGTCCAAAAGACAATCTGTTAATAAACAGTAAAAAAGCAGAAATAAACTTGCAACCATTAAACAATTCTTTGCTTTCTTGTTTTTTCTTCCACTTCTGATTGCTTGGAATATTCAGTGAATATTGAGAATATATATATTTTTTTTTATCAGACATCCGCTCTAGATTTAGGGGGGAAATTAAAACACAGTTAAAGTTAACAAGTGCACTAGTGTTTTGTGGCTTAGTTGCTTCATGGAGTGAGTGAAACTACATTGACTTTAAAAGCTCCACCTGTTTTTGCCTAATTGTGACTTAACTTGGATTTAATATTATTTATAATAATAAAAATAATTTTGTAATATAATCGCAAAGGATTTGCAGGTTGTTTTTTTATTTATTTATTTACAGGGTTGAGACAGAAACTGTCAAACTAACGATTTAAGTATTTTCAAAGACCAAACCTCATTACTAATATATCAATAAACATTTATCAGCGGCTGTACAGTGAGCTGGAAGCCCGTGTGTGTGCAGTGAGAATCGGGACCCGCTGACAGGCCCCTCCCGCTCTCCCCAACTGCTGAAGAGCGCAGACTGTTATTCCCCTAAGCGCTGCGCACTGGAAAAAAAGTTACATGGCAACAAACCAACGAACACACAGAGCCCGGCTCTCGTAGAGGAGCTCCCCAGTACCTAATAATGGCCACTTTCATTCAACCACTCTACTTGATCAAACGTGGAGTTACATACATAATGACTTATTCTAAAGCCTAGCATCTTAAAGTAGGACAAATCAACATTATTTTTGTTCTCTTTTCAGAGAAAATAAAAACATAAAAAAATGTTTTTGCCATTCTTATTTGGACAGTTAAGAAAAGGAAAGATTGGGTGAGAGAGGAGGGATGACATGCAATAAAGGTCCCTGGTCAGATTCAAACCATTGAGGACTGAGGAGGTGTCCCAAGATAATCCCGAGATAATTAATTTGCCACTTTAAATGACATTGAGTTGAAAGCAAGATCAAGAGACAGTGACTTCTGGGGACTTGGGACACTGAAATGTTTCCACTCTTGTCATCCTGTGCACTTATGGTGAAAGCCTACTTTGGATCAAAATACCTCTGTGAGATGGCCTTTTCACAGATGAAAATAATGAAGTCAAAGAACAGGCCTCGTCTAACTGACAGACATCTCACAGTGTCAGTCTTGCTGTGTCTAACTATGAGCCAGATTACCACTCGCACTCGCAATCACAGCCATCACATTGACTGTGTGTGTGTGTGTGTGTGAGAGAGAGAGAGAGAGAGTGAGCGAGTCATCAGAGTGAGTATTGCCAGTTTGAATTATGATCTGTTGTATATTGTTCTTGTATACCTGTTCTATATGTGGATACTGAGTGTATACTTGCATAGGGAATTGTGAAACGGACATTGTGGACACAAACGGTTATATTTTTATTTTTATTGTGCTACTTTGTAATACTAAAAAAGTTGCATCATATTTTCGTCAGTAGGAGTTTTACTTTGAAGGTGTCGACCGGAAGTGATATTATTTACTCTGCAAGTCACTAGTGACACTAGTGCAAAAGAGCCGGTTGAGGTAACAACGTTTACAACATTAACCATTTAATCTTCAGGCGGTTCGCCAGGCTGGTTTCAAGGCTGCTTGTACACAAAATGGCTCCAACTATACATGAATATTCTTCAGAAACAGGTAACTATAGCTAATAACTAGCATTAGCATCATCAGTTAGCGTGCTAGCTCACTGTGTGCAAAATACTTCTGCCCAGTTGTGCTGGGGTCAACCATGTGTTTCCACACGAAAGACCAGTCATAGTCATTTCCACGGAAATCAACCTCAGTAAAAAAAAATTGAGCACGTGTTTTAGTGAAACTCTGTAAAAACTGGTTGTAGAGGCGTGCATGTGTATGCGCTGTTAATTGCATGTCAGATGCATAAAATATATATATATATATTGTGTCCTGTCTACACTCTCTCCTAGAGGCTCCATGAATATATTCGTGAGTGGTTTAATTTATGCTCAACCTATGCATTTTCTGAGGCATTTTTTTTGAGTCCCTGTGTCACATCCATAATGCCGGAATTGACCTCATACTAACTAGTAGATAATTTGACACACTGGTTATTCTGACAAGTATGTATGTGACAGACTTGTAATTCGAGCTAGTATGTAATATTCTCACTAGTATGTAAAATGACATGATACTGGTTATTCTGAGTAGTGTGTAACATGACAGACATCAGACAGACAGTTCTAATATTCAGACCAGTATCTAATATGACAGACTGGTTGTTCTGCCTAGTATCTAATATTCAAACTAGTATCTAATATGACAGATGAGTTATACTGGTATCCAATATGCTAGCTGGTTATTCTGAGGAGTATCTAATGTGACAGACTTAATCAAAGCGGAGTACATAGGGTTAATCAGCCAAACTGGCTAAGTGAGAATCCCTGTTTACATAACAAATTGATTGGTGTCTATCCAGTGTATCCAGTGTAATATGTTAGTTTGTTTAGTTACTTAGACCATATGCTTCATCACCTCAGTATTTGTTTCTATCTCTGAACATTAAGCACATAAACGCACGTTGGATGTCTGACTTCACAGCTTCTCAACAAGAACACGTAAGCCAAAGTCTCATTGACTGGATCACCTGACTTCAATTACCCCCTTTCATAGAAGTCATTATCCTAGAGGTTCACATACTTTTTCCAGCTGTTAATGTTTGAACAATATGTCAATATAAACATGTTTTTTGTGTGTTATTTATTAAATCGCATTGTATTTTTCTATTGTTTTGACTTAGATGAAGATCAGACCATTGTATGTTTATAGTAATTTATGCAGGAATGCAGGTAATTCAGTAAAAGCAACAAAAATGCATTTGGAAGGTTTCTTCTGACAGTATCCTATCATATAGTGTTACCATCTCATCTTATTATCTATAACAGGGATGGTCAACCATGCTCCAGGGAGGCCCAAAAATCTGCAGGTTTTTATTCCAACCAAATCACTACAGCAGCTGATTTCACTGATTTCACCGACCTCTCTGACCTTCAGTCAGAGAGAAGGAGCTAAGTAATGAAATCAGCTGCTTCAATGTCGATGGCTATCTGATCTAAAGGAAATCATATTTCCTTTCCAGGATGCAGCTGTCCATTGGAGGCGGAGCTGCGAGCGGTGTTGCAGCAAAGGATCATGGTCCTGGATGGGGGCATGGGAACCATGATCCAACAGCGGAACCTTGAAGAGGAAGATTTCCGGGGGCAAGAGTTTAAAGACCACCCTCTACCACTGAAGGGCAACAATGACATGCTCAGTATCACACAGCCAGATGTTATTTACGAAATACACAAGGTACTCCACCAAGTCATATTGATCAAATACATAAGGTACTTCATCAAGTCACATGAATAAAATACACAAGGTACTTCACCAAGTCACATTTATCGAATACACAAGGTACTTCACCAAGTCACATTTATCGAATACACAAGGTACTTAAACAAGTCACATTGATCAAATGCACAAAACAACTTTCCTTTCCAGATTTACCACATTAAATATATTTCAGGTAGTCTGATAAAAAATTCACAACTGATATACAATAGTCCACAACATTGCTTTAACAATCAAAATGAGGTAATGTTTAATGACATGAATGTTAATTTGTTAAAACATTGTCTGCCAGGCTACCATCAGTGTTTTCCACAAGTGCTTGCTGCTGGCCAGGTAGCCGATTACTGACTTCTTTCCAGCCAGCTAGCTTTTTGAACTAAATATTGCAGTTTACTAGTACCTACAGTAGTTTACTGGTTTTAATACAGTGGGTGCACTTTATTTACTAGGTTATTTGTTTAATATTTATTGTAATGTGATAACAAGTCATAACAATAACTAAAAATATTCTCTATGCATACATTTATACATTTTTAGTGGTAGCAAAAGAGTTCTGTTTCTATTCAAAAGTAACCCATATAGGTTTTGAGGTGAGCACATTAAAATACTCAATAAATACTCAATATCAGCATTTTGAATGGAACCAAAGTGCATGAAAGAAATAGAGAATAGAGCTTCTTCATCAAAAAATCCCCTGGACCCTCCTAGTTAAGTCATTTTTCTCTTTTGGTGGCGTGGAAAACACTAATTTATAAAAAGGATCAAGTTTGTAATTAATCATGAAGTGCAACAGAATTTAAAATTATGAGAGCATTTTGAAGCATATTCCCCCAGGCAAACCAAAGACTGTAAATAACAGAGTCATTCAAATATTATGGTCTCAAAAACGTTGTGGCCAGTGTGGTAGGAGACCCTTATTGATTTGTCCAGCAAAGACAATTTCACTAGTTGTTAATTTCAGACCCTAATGGGCATAAAGAGTGTGGTTACTTGAGTTTGTGGTTATGAATATGTGTGTGCCTTTGTGTAATCCGGTGTGTTCCTCTGTGTTTGTCCATAGGACTACCTGCTAGCTGGCGCCGATATTATAGAGACCAACACATTCAGCAGCACCAGCATCGCCCAGGCCGACTATGGACTGGAACAAGCGGTATGAACTGTGGTACAGCTATAGCATTTCTCAATAAAGAAGCCTGTTGACCCCCCCCCTTCCCATGGATCTCTATGCATGTGAATATAGCCACTCAGTTTGCTTTTGGGTCTTTACTCGTTAATGAATCACATGCAAAATCACATACAAGGCCTTTCAAACGGTTCTGCTATTACTATTATTACAGCTTTTGGAAGTATGCTTGCGTGGCTTGCATGTGATTTTGGATTTCCAGATTCAGTTCCCCAGTGACAGAGGACATGACGGTGACAAGTTTCCCTTATTGTCATACGCATAAAAATATACTAAAATACAAGTTCATCTCTTCCAACTTACGATGTAGGCCTATATTGAAAAGAAGAGCAAACGGCAATAGTATTTTTTCTGTATTCCTGTGTATCTGTTTGTTGTACAGGCTTATCGCCTCAACAGGACGTCAGCTGAGCTGGCCAGGAGGGCAGCTGAGGAAGTCACCAAGCAGACCGGTCAGCCGGGTTGGGGGTTACTACACGTGCACAATGTCATTTCTTCCGTTTTACTTTGCTACAAGTTTGTTTTTTGGGGGGTTGTTGACAAGACATTCTGGGAAAGATCTAAAAATCGCTAATTGAAGTCGAAGTCGATGAGGCAGGTTGAGGGAGAGTGGGCTTACCATAAAAGGAAGTTACACTTCATCACTTCAATGGAGTGCATTGAACATCACAGATTGATGATATATAACAGTGTTACGAGTATTCAAGGGTGAATTTTTCCTTTGCAACCAACTAATTGTAAGGAGGTAAAGATTCTAGACAATAGATTGTCTCCTGAGGGCTGATATAGAAATGCTACAGTAGCTAACGAAATAAGGGTGTAAAGGAAGATATATCTGGGCATTTCCCCATATGTATAACATTAACAAATAATCTGTCTGTTGTCTTACCAGGTTGTAAACGCTACGTGGCAGGGGCAGTGGGTCCCACCAATAAAACCCTGTCTGTGTCATGCTCTGTGGAGAGACCTGACTCCAGGAACACTAGTAAGATGTTCCTGTTTTAGCATACAGTAAACAATGTAGAGTTCCAGAAAAAACAGCAGAGACGTGTGATAAAGGTACACTGTATGACCCTTAAACTGCCCAGTTTGTTATTGGCTACGTTTCCAGAATTATCCGACTATTGTCCGTACTCCGGTTAAGGTTTTAATCAGGTTACTCTGACATGAACATGAACCTTTGGTAGCCTGTTATTGAGAACAGAATATTCCCCCTCCCTCTCTGGGACTGAGCAATAGTAGCTTACTTCTAATCAGTGTTGTAGTCCTCAATGTTCAAGTCTGAGTCACCCAATATGTTCTGGAGGCATCTTCATCTAACACTTGATGATCAAGGTTCCTACTCCCATAATCGAGTTTAACCAGATTATTTTAACCCAGGTATGATGTTTACCTGGTTATTTGAGTAACCAGGTTAAGAAGAGAATTCTCTGTGCATGTAAACATAGTCACTGTCTTATGTATTTTAACAGTTTTGTCAGTGTGCAGTGAAGAAATGCAGGAATGGGACAAGTGAGAGAGTTCCTAAGGCATAATGAGCAGATTGAGCACATACCACCACTTACAGAGGGCATGCATGCTAACTGATAACATACTCTTTGTAATTATAGATTTTAATATATGCGCGTGTGTGCGTGTATGTGTGTGTGTGTCTCCTCCCTAGCATTCGATGAGCTAGTAGAAGCCTACTCAGAGCAGATCAGGGGTTTATTAGATGGAGGAGCAGACATCCTCTTGGTGGAAACCATCTTCGACACCGCCAATGCAAAGGTAGCCCTCTTCTGATTGGTCTAAATACCTGTTAATCTTTTAATTAAATTTATTTCTGATATTTTTGTTTAAATAATTTAGCAACACTCAAAGTGGTGCTTCTAAGGCATTATGAGGCATCATAAGTACATTATGAGTGTTATAATATATAATCTCATATATTTTATTTCATGTAGACCTTTATTCAGCCAGGATAGTCTCTTTAGCAAAAGTATTTAATTTTCAGATATCTAAAACACAAATTTCACATGACACATGATACTATAGTTTTTTCAGGATTTTCATTGCATTTTTCAAAGGAGATTTGCATTTAACACTTACTGATATAAAAACATATGAGTTGTATGAACATCTAACAGCAACATGGTTTTCATGTCACTGACATCTATTTTTTTTTTTTACAGGCAGCCTTGTTTGCCATTGACCTGCTGTTTGAAAAGAGCTACGAACCAAAACCTATATTTGTACGTATCAACTGTCTATGAGATTTTCTGATAACAATTCAAGGTTAAGTGCAGATACAGCGTAGTGTAGGTGACTGTAGAGCAGGGATGCAAGCTTGTCACCTTTAGGTGATATTTGCTGTTTTGATCCCAAAATGGGTCACCCACTGTTTCAGAATTAGGAAATAAACCCTTGTCATATACAATTATTAGACTACCTGTGATTCAACCAGCTGATCAGTTGGAAAAAAGATGATCTTATCAGTATCACAAATTATCAACTGGCTGCGCGACCAGCTTGCCAGTGTCAGCTGAAGTGTCAACCAATGTTCTTGGATGGGAGGAACCCAATTGATATCAGCAATGACCCCTTTCTTCTAACATCCAAGCTAGGTTTCTGTGTAAGTGCTCACCATAAAATGCCCAAAGGATAGTTATATCAAATATACAGTATTATAATACTATATATTAGTATTATATAAATACAGGTTTTCAGCCTGCGGCGAAAGATTTGCATTGACTCTGTCCTGACATCAGCGGGGAGTTCATTCCACCACTGTGGGGCCAGGACAGAGAAGAGCTGTGACCGTGTAGATCGGCCGCAGGGGCCTCTGAGCGACGGGCAACCAGTCGCCTCGAGGCAGCAGAGCAATGTCCTCGGGCAGGGGTGTAGTGCTTGACCATGGCCTGGAAGGAGCTGTTCCTTTTACTGACCTATAGGCTAGCACCAGAGTCTTAGAGAATGGAGAAGGGTAGTTGTGTGGGAGAATGTGGGGCAGTTGAACAACAGACGAGCTTCAGCTTTCTGAACAAGCTCCAGAGGTCTGATGGCAGACACAGGGGCACCAGCAAGGAGAGAGTTGCAGTAGTTCAGGCGGGAGATGAAAATAAACTTATTGAGGCAAACATTAATGAATGGAACATTATGTACAATATGAGAATGTACCAAAAATAATGAAATATGTACAGTATTAAATAAGTGAGAATTATAAAAGTATCAATATATGCAATATACAACAAATGCGAAGATGAGGAAAACTAATATGTGCAGTTATAGCATATATACAGGATGTGCAAAAATGTGCATTGTATTCACATTAATAGGTTTACAGATGGCTACACATATGCATAGAAAGTGTCTAGGTGTGTGTGGACTTCATTTACTGTATACACTTTTACAATAAGCACAGGATAAATTAATTCTGTAGCGTTCTAAAGAGATTATGCTGATGTCGCTGTCTTGTTGCCTTTATCTTCCAGATCTCAGGGACCATAGTCGACCGGAGTGGTCGTACTCTGTCCGGCCAGACAGGGGAGGCCTTTGTGGTCAGTGTATCCCATGCTAAACCTCTATGGTGAGTTACATCAGGAGTTACTACATTTCTGTGTTAAACGGTATCATCTAAGCACTACTAAAGTGTAGTATTATCATTCGGCCAATATATCAGTTTGCCAATATTGGTATTTTATTAAAAATCAGTTAGTCGTTGTCGTCCACCTCTGATGTGATGCATCAAATGTTTGATTGCATTAATATAGAATTTATATATTTTATTTATATCTATATATGGAGGTGTGGGGTAACATATAAAACCACCACACACCCATTATGCATATATATAGTAGTAGTATATATATAACTCTTCCAAAACTATATATACATATATATATATATATAGTTTTGATGGACCAGTCCCATGGTCTACATCAGTGGTCTCTATCCCATATGCCATGGAGGGCCAAGAGTCTGCCATGGAGGGCCAAGAGTGCCTCGACTACTGCTGCCTGGCTCTGTCTTGTGCATGGTCCCTTCATGGCTCCTTGAAACTACATTTTCCTAATAATTTTGTCCATCTCTGTGTTCCAGTCATGGTCTGAACTATTATTTTCCTCATGAGTTTGTCTATTTTTCTGCTGCAGTATTGGTCTGAACTGTGCACTGGGGGCAACAGAAATGAGGCCTTTCATTGAGGCCATAGGAAAGAGCACCACAGCTCTCATCCTCTGTTATCCCAATGCAGGTAAACACGCACAAGTTTGCAGAGCTGCAGACAGCATCAACATAGTACTTTCCTCACACACCCAGGACCTTAGCTAAACAGCGCATTGACAGTTCATCACTGAGTCTGCCTCAAGATCTCTTAAAAGTTTCAGTTTTACGTCATTCTTTTATTTAAGTAGCTGGAGTGCGTAAAGCCCTTTTGCTTAATTCAAGTACATGATTTGTCAGACCACCATTTGTAAAAATTATCTGTCTAATTAGCCTCCCTCTCTAATCTTTTTGCCTTAGGTCTTCCCAACACATTCGGAGGGTATGACGAGACCCCAAAAGTAACAGCCTCCAATTTAAAGGTTCTCTTTCAGTCAGTTCACTCAGTACAACACAGCTATGCAGGATTATGTCCCACCTGAAGACCCTTTTGTTGCTTTTTTTAATAGGCCAATAGGGATGGTGACAAAGGAGGCCAGGTCACTTCCCCCTTCCTCTTTAACTCAGTTAGTCTTCACCTCACCGAGTTGACCCCTCACGCTGATTTGAAGAGTAACCTAGTGACTAACAAGCTAACTAGCCAGAAAACCATTCAACTTAGCTGCCCTGTTGGTTGGTGAGCGTGCTGCCGCTGTTGGGCATAGTTTGAAGCGTCAAGCTTATTCGACTACCATGGCTATACTACTGGCAAGTTTAGTCTGATGAAGTAGCGAGATGAGTAAGTTGGCTTACAAGCAGGCTAGCTGACTCAGTAGGAGCAGTTTGCATCCCTGAGCACACTCATGTAGATACACCATAGCCAAGAAGCATATGAAGGATAAAAAGGATCACTCCTGTCTGGTTTGTCTGGGCATGGTCCATGCGAAAACTGCCATTACCCAATCTGGACTGTGCACACATTGTCACCGTATCAAGAATACCACGACGAGTTTGCAGATCTGTATGGGAGCTGGGTGAGCTTGAAGAACAACCTGACAACATGATGATGATTATGATGAAGCGCTCGAACCTGGCCAGCTTTCACCTGAACCCCAGAAAGGGTCTGATGCATCCTGCTGACAGGGTCATCCTCATCGGTTTATTAGGAGATGGCTCTTCAGATGAGGCTCGTTGTACCTCGTTCCCTTCCTTCAGGGAACATCGGTTATATGCATAACCATACATTTTCATGGGAATTAATGTTATATCATATGTCTGCTGTCAGATAATTTTTTTTTTTTTTCGGGAATTAAGTTAGGATGTATTAACTTCTATTTGACCACTATGTAGTTTAGAAATTGTACAATAGGTTTTGAAGGGGTTTCATGAGCCCAAAGGTTATAATACTTACTCAGTCCACAAATGACCGTATATACTTTCAGATCAAGTAAATACATGAGCATCACCAAAATACACAATGCATTTTATGTTTAGTGAATTTTTGTAGCCACTTGGTGTACCAGCTAGGTAATTTTAATGTGATAGATACTGTTGAGTTTGCAGTTTTTATGAAAATTAATGACGGAATAGAAGTCATGTCTGTCAGATGAAAATATAGTAAGTATATTACTATTTGTTTTTATTTCAATCTGTAGGACTTTGCTATGGAGGGGCTGGTGAATATCGTGGGTGGCTGTTGTGGGACCACCCCTGGACACATCAGGTCAGTAGTAGTAGTAGTAGTAGTAGTAGTAGTAGTAGTAGTACTAATAGTAGTGGTAACAGTCGTAATTGTTGTACCAACAGTTGTAGCAGTAGTAGTAGTTTTCTTCTTCCAAATGGTGGTGTTTGATAAGCTGTATAGATGTTTCCACATACTTGCAGTGTATCTGGCCATATTTTA
>CABFOQ010048763.1:0-25479 GCA_900660455.1 Gephyroberyx darwinii | reverse complement strand
GAGGAGGAGTTGCCTTCTCCAGAGAATCCTCTTGCGTAATAAGCAGTAAACACACCTGAGTGATGAGTCACATCACTGGAGAGCTGGGACCTACTAGCATGCCGTTATCGGGCTGTGTGCAAGGAATGTGTTTAATGGAAGCTTGTTTGAGAGAGCACGTCCCTGGGTGTAAACCATACCATATGGTGACTGTACATCTGGCTTGAGGCCAAAGCATTTGCTCTTCTAGTGGATTCAGGAAAAGGAAACTGAATTCAAGCATTTTAACTGAGCTTAAAAGTAGGTGTCGGTTCTTTTTACAAGAGCAGTGCATTTTTTACTATTAATAATTCACTGCTTTTGTGGACAGAAGGCAAATTGCAATGGTCTCACAGTTGAAATACTTGTAAGACATTAGCAGTTGCAAGACAGTAGCCTTGTCAAGACAACAGCTATTGTAGCACTGAATTCCTCTGGCACATACCTATCTCTGCAGGACCCTCAGCAAACTGAGTGAGCTTTACACAACCCAAACATACTACCAATGACACTATTAAAAGCAGGTATCCCTGGCATGCTTATACAAATGCGGGAAATAATGTAAAGTGACTGTGGAGGCCTGTCCAAGCGTCTGGAGCCAAGTCTGACAACACTGCCACCGCATGCCTTCACTTAAACATGCTCATAAAAGTCAGTGGAGCTAAAGATAGATACAGGCAGTCAGAGGGACAGCCATAAATCAATAGGAGACTCCTGGGGCCATAAAGGGTCCTCAGATGGTACAGCTTAGCTTGCTGCCATTTCTCTGATCCTCCACCTCTCACTAAACTAAACCCCTCTCCCTCTACTGATATGTATTAGTGAACTAACAACCTGGCTGTTAAGTGTTTTGCTTTGCACTTTGACTTCCGAGGCCAGTCGCTGTGCTTTCATGTCCCAAACCTGAAGATCTGTCACACTAATCTTTTATATGCTACTAGCATTAGCTCTGCAGGAGAACCCTCTCTTTTCCAAGAGGCTGATCCTGGTTGCTCCCTATTCAAAGGGCCTCCACATTCCTGGCTCAGCTGGACATTCAACAGGCCACCACCTGCCATGTCAACAACCAAAGGCCCTAACTACACAGGGTTAACAATTTCCCACTCACTGTGAAAGCATTTACCGTCACCCTAGCTGGAAGGTGCTGTAAAAATAAAAGTGCCTGAAAATACCTGTTAGTGAATGGTATTGTTTTGAAAATGGAATAAGAAATAAGAAAAGGCAGAGAGGGAAGTGACTTAAAAAAAATTCCCTTGATAGATTTAGTTTTGTGAATCCATTAATGAATTTGAATCAAGAAGGAACAGAAAATGTATGCTTTTGAGATATACAGCAAGGGTCAAAGCAAAGGCCAGATGAGGAAAGATGATTTGCAAAACAGAAAGTCAATGTGTGGCATTACTCCATATGGCGGATACAGGCAAATGAACATTGCATTTTCTTCTGCAGGCTGTTACAGTTAAAGCTAAAAAGAAAAGAGTGATGCATCCCACTGACATTACGCCAGGGCTGCAACTACTAGCCATGAGGACAACAGCTGCCACTTTGCAGCCTGTGTTGGCTCCACTTTTTCTCATATATATAGGATTTGTGTGAGTCAATGTACGGCCCATAAACGTTTCAGTTCACTGTGATCCATTCTGTTCAACAAACATTGCAAGTCTTTCTCACTGTTCAAAATCATCTTGAATTTTCCTTTTCAATTGAACGCAGCTTAAATACACCAATCTGCTTTGACAACTGATTCAAGAAAGCCTCCTTCAGCAAGAAGAAGCTGCCTCACTGCTGATTATGTGCAAATTTCTGTGTTTGCAAACAGAAGACTGATTGATATTAGGAGAGATAGCATCATGGTTATCTGCGGCTCCACTTGCATTGTCGCTGATTTGCGCTACGTTGCAGTTGCCTAGGAGCCAGCAGTGCCCTCTTCATTTCCAATCGACATCACACGGCGCCAGAGGAGCTCACCCAGAATAACTGGACAGGCCTCCAGAGACAACTGCTCACTAATGCAATATGCACTAGCTGAGTGGCCATCTCTTCCACAGATATCATGGAAGAGTGTGAGAGACACAGTGATATTAAAAGAAACAGAGAGAGAGTGTGTGAGAGAGACATTCTTTAGAGATGATTGGGTGAATCTGTCCCTGTATATTGTATAATAGCCTACACTCAAACTGAATTTTGTCAGTGGCCCTTGTGACTTTACGAATGTGGTGAAAATCTGGCCTAGCTTGGTAGCTACTACAGAGCATTTCACTGTTCACTACAGCAAACACTGGTTGATGATTCAGCCTCAGGGACCACATCAAAAGAATCTGGTTGCTGGCAAATCAGAGTCATGCATTGCTGCTGGGAAGTAATCTAAGTCTTCGTGTTCCAGTCACTCTTCATTTGTATGTACTATAGTCAATCAGCTATCCCCTATCCCCATCACAGCAACCCTTCTGATCTCAAATGCTCAGAGATTAATCTTAAGGGCAGCATCACTCATTGAAGCCAGTCATCATCTAGTGTTGATTCAATGGGCAAGCAAGCAGCATTCACAAAAGCGCAGTCCATTCAACAACAGTGTTTGAGTCCTGCATTGTTTCCACCAGCATTGCCTCATAAGGCCATGGTGTCAAAAACATGGTTTCCTGATTCAAGCTTTTTATTACATTACTCTTTTTTTTTTTATCAGCAAAGCAAAAGGTGATGTTCCCATGGACAAAAATCATCATCACTCAACAGAGTGGCCTTTGTAGCCAGTGATGGTGGATGTTGATGGGTAGTTGGGGAGGTAGGGGGGTTAGCTACATAAATCAGCATTAACAACAATAAAGATGAAAGACTGACTGAACAGATGGTAAAAGCCTCAAATTGAGCAACTACCTAACACCAGCTTTGAAGAGTGCAGAACTCAGATTTCATATTAAAGATTACGCATTAAGACATCCAAAATAACAGTGGTCTTGAATACAGTTTAATGGGGAAAATGAATTACCCAGGTCTATTTGCCCATGTTTTTTTTGTTGTTGTCGTGATACTGTATTGATCCCCAAAGGGAAGTTGTCTTCTCGCTTACCTTCCACCCCCGCCACTTGAGGTCAGAGCACAGGGTCAGCAAAAGAACAGCAACCCCTAGAGCTGGCAGGAAGTCAGTGTCTTGCTCAGGGACACTTTCAGCTGGGCAGATTCCTGCTGTCACAGAGGCTGTAACCTGGGCTTTCAGTTGGCAGGACAGTCTCCTTGCTCAATATGCCACCCGGCTGCCTTGCTTGTCAAATCGGGGTCATCATTTTGTCCCTGGTGATGCTGTGATTACTGAGCTGACAGCATGACAGTCACACACAGTATTACATAAGGCATTACTCATTGCTTTTTAGCGTCTGGACATCTCAATGACATTTTCCTGTTTTCTCATATGCTGACCAAGGTTTTGTTGCTCACATAGTTGTTAAATGCCACCCAATAGTTAAAAACTCACAGTTTGATTTAGGATCAAACACCTCTGTGGCTTTTTAAGGCTTTTGCTGACCCATGTGTAGTATAGGCAGAGGGTAGGCCTTGATTTGAAAGTTCAGATTACAGTTACAGTGCTAAGAGACCACCATCAATGCTACTCACTGACCCACTGAGAATCATCCAAGGAAGAAAGAGAGAGAGAAGGTGAGAGAGACCCATTTTCAGTCAACAAAATAATTCCCTATTGATTGATTTCCTGTACATGTGCCTTTCACACCCTGTTAGTCCTGGATTCTGGCTCTATACATATGTAAAACTGTTGAGGATTGACATGTCCTTGTGAAGAGAACAAAAACATAGAAATATTTATTAAACTGCCCAATATATGCATTAGATTAAGGTTGTAAAGTTAGCCTGGTTAGCCTGAATTCACAAAATCAGTACATAAACATAGAACTGCAGTTATCTATGGTGTGAGTTGAACAGTGGTAAGGTCATATTCTAAATGACACTTTGACAAATAGGATCTGACCGGTGTCAGTCTGTCATCTGCTCATCCTAAAGTGTCAGCAATATGCCCTATTACCAAAACCCCTCACCAAAAATAAACTCTACATTAAAGTGTCTTTTCAAGGTTGATGTCAGCCTTCCAGGTAGGGCATAGAGATTATGGAGGATGCCTGCCTTCGTTCTGTCCACTGTGCCAGTACTGGTGGTGAGGGCTATTGACAGATGGCTCAGAAACTGTTTCCATGCATTGCAAGAGTGTTCCCTCAGTTGAGTCGACTTTTGGCTTGTTACATCGCACATTATGTCATTCTCAGACACTATCCCAGCTTGCCCGGGAACTCTATCCAAGACATGTAAAATGAGAGAGGATACAGGAAGTAAAACACATATCCCAATTTGACAGCCCAATCTAACCATACCAATGCAATGTGGAGCCTAACATGGTTTCCAACCTGGGACCTTCCTGGAGTGTGACATGGCCACATACTGTAATGCCCCAGAGGTCACCTCCGCTACTGAAAGTCACCACTTTGTCACAGTGGTTGTTTGGACTGCCAGTGAGCGAGTCAGCACTCCAGTGGTAGATGAACTGGAACTGCACTGCTATTTCAACTGTGATTGGAGGCTGTTACTGTACATTGAGCACGGAGTGCTGGTCTGTCTGACAGAGTGTGGCGAGATGAGTGACCTTTGAACCAATGATAAACTATGGTGGCTAATGGGAGGCCTGTCATGTTCAGCTTTTCAACCCCTGGTCTTTCATGGCCTCTTAAGACGCCCATGACAGGGAGGACATCTCACCAACACTGATAACGGTTTGTGTGATGAAAAGACTATCATCACCATCATTGTCATGATCATCATCATCATCATCCACATAACTGTAAGAGGCCTCAAAACTGCACTGTGTTTTATCCCCCCCCGACTTCACATCATCTCTAAACTAGTCAGCGTTAAAAGGCATATAACACATCTTGACGTCTGGGATGTCCCCATTTTAGCCTTTTGCAATGTTTCCTGTTGAGTGCTGCTATTCCAAATCCATGCTTGCAGCAAATAAGACCAAAACAGCAGTACTGTATTTTCAGCAACAGCATATATTCTGATTTAGGCAACAGCTATCAA
Organism: Gephyroberyx darwinii; assembly: GCA_900660455.1. NCBI lineage: Eukaryota > Metazoa > Chordata > Actinopteri > Trachichthyiformes > Trachichthyidae > Gephyroberyx > Gephyroberyx darwinii. The sequence continues at coordinate 20,379 of CABFOQ010048763.1, read as the reverse complement.
ACATAGAAATTGATCAGTGGAGGTAGAGATGTGAGGTAGAGGAATTCTGGTTCAAACTGGTATCCTCTTGATCTTCAGACATGTACAAAAATCTTTCAATGGGCTTCTTTCTATTTATCTATCTATCTATCTATCTATCTATCTATCTATCTATCGATTGATCGATATACTGGAGGAATGAGGACAAAAGTCCAGATGACCAGCATTTTATACCCCAGTTTTGATGCTCAAATCATTCTTTCTCATACCATCCACTTACCAAGCCACCCATTAATAGACAAAACTCCAACAACATGGTCCTCACAGACTAAGTATGGTATTACAGCTGAAGACCACACCACTGCACTTAGAATAGAGCTCGCTCGTGAACTCATATATCAGAATGATGTTTCCTTTGGCTGCGTGGCCTTGAAGGGGGGGGGATTGGGCGCACTCACAAAACAGCATTGTGAAATATCTATGCTATGGTCTATTTTTTTTGTTGTTGCTTTATTTTAGATGAGGGAAAATCGGGGTTATGGTTATGTAATCCTTTAGAGTAATGATTGATAGACAGTAGAGAGGAGTGAGTGGCCAGATTGGAAGACAGGTTGGTCCAGGGTGCAGTGCGGACCATGCCAGAGCAGAAACTGCATGTGACCATACTGCTGTTGTAGAAGAATTTATATTACAAACCTATTCTAATGATAAGTAAATATCACGACCATCATCGTTATTAAATGCATAAGACTCATTTTCACACTCTAAACCCTAAAATCTATTACATTTGTTGCAAGGGGACAATGAAAACACACAGTTTTCTGTCTATAGAACAGACAGTACATAAATATACCTGCAAAGCTTTAGCATGTTTTCAGATACAATAAACCATAGATTAGCTTGAGAGCTCCTAGAGAGCATGCTCTGGCCATTTAATGAAGTCAGCTGAACCTGGGAAACTGGAGGATGTTTGAGCACAGTCTCCCTCCTCCCTCCTCCCTCTCCTCACTGTGTACAGTAGTAGTGTGTGGGAGTTGGGCTTGGCTGGCCAGCACAATCTCTCCAGGGTGCCAGTGAATACTTGAGTGAGCTGGGGAGCCAGCACTTGAGATAAATATATACTTTTTTTTCATCCAAAGAATTATGAGGTTCTCCTGCTCTTTTAGCAGGCAATTAAAAGTATACCAGATGTTGCTCATGGATCATAGTCTTCTGATAATTTGCATTTGCATTGTATAATATTCTGTGCACCTATTTTAAGATTTAAGAGCATGGTGAAAATCTTAAAAAGAAAAGAAATTAAAAAAAGAAAATCCATTAACATAAAGCTATCGAGAGTCAGCAGCTTGCTTATCAGGAAACTCATTCTATAAGTCCTATATGTTGTCAGAGGTTTTTCTGAGGAGATGGTGACTTTGATCATTTAAGAAAAAAATATACAGTGGGGTCCAAAAGTGTCAGTCCATTATCTCAACTACGTTGATACATCTTATTAAAGAATACATTATTTAGAACTGATACAAATCAAAATATTTAGATCTTTGAGAAATGCTCTTTTTTAAAAAAAAAAAAAAAATACATCCAAATATCTTGTTCACTTACCATTTGGTAAGGTTTTCTCAAATTGTTGTTACACCATATATTTCATTCAAATATTAACACATGCTCCTAGTACACAGTGTGAATTGTTTTGGTCTTTTAACAACTAATACCAGATGTATTGACTAAATTAATATGGTCCTCTATGCGTTATTGTCACTACTGTTAATGCTTTAACTTTGAAAAAGCACTTCCATTAAAAAAAATAATTATTAAAATATTTTAGAAAATTAGGTAATCTTGTTTGAGAAATATCATTTGACTACAAGTTTGTATTCATTTTTGATAAATGATGAAACAAGAGTTCATGGTAGTAGACTCCCACTGTAAGTGAATACTATACAGTATATATACTTAGTATATAAATATACTAAGTGTGTGTGAGTGGTATTATGAAATGTTTATAGTAGCTACAGTAAGTGCTAGTATTAGGAAACTTTATTATAGATCATGATTTGCAACAGATTCTTGACATAGAATATCAGGGTACATAACAGTCATTACCTTTAAGACACACAGATGGCACATTTTGTAAAAATTGTTAAAGGTCATCCATGCTTACAATTACATGCCCATAACAGGCTCATATGCTATGATTGTAAGGTGATGTAGTTTGCTTGTGAACTGTGTTTATTCCAAAACCCCACGCTTGTCCATGTCTCAGACTGGAACTGGCTGGATATAAACACTACAAGAGCGTGTGGGGAGGCTATTTGAGGAATTAACAAGAGCACAAGAGTGAACAAACCTAATGGAAGGAACTGACTATGTCAGACGTATTCAGGTGGAGTGCATGAATGCATACTGGAAGCAGACACACTGTGGACTAAGAAGCTGCCCCTCAATGTACTGCTCTTATCCAGCTCTTAATGCAACTCAATGTGTCCATCTGCTGGTTGTTAGTGAGTCTGCCATGACGTCATTTTTAGCATTGGGCAGAATGAATTGAAATGACATTATCTACTACAAGACAAGGGCAATTTGATAAAATGCTAAATAAAAGAGAACAGTAATTAAAATACTTAATAGTAAAATTGTTTATTCAAAAGCCTTCCAGGTAGAATCGTCCGTCATATTCACATTCAACTTACAAACATCTGGGATACACACACAAAAAAAAGAGACAAATTGGATCACCAATTCACAGAGAGACAGGATAGAGAAAGGATAATAAACTTATCAACTCGTCATTACTTGGAAGAAAAAAGTATTTTCAGCTTCATTGGCAACTACATGCAAACTAGGACACAAACATGTCAACTCAACTCTTGAATGACCATCGTGTGTTCAGAGTGCCCTGCTTTGCACCAAAGTTCAATGTTTCTCAAATCAAAATATGGCCCTATGTGAGGAACCCCCTGTGCTCATAAGACAAGATTTCAAAACAGTTCAGAGTCTACAGCTGTCTATAAGAGGGAAATGTATTGATAGTGTGACAGGAAGGGGGCTACATGTCTTAAGTGGATGATATATTAAGACTATTGGTGGAATAAAAACATTAGTTTCATAAGCTCACATTTAAAGTCATGTTCTTTTCTAACCCCCGTATTTTTATAACATTTATACACGTTCATCACATCATTATCAATTCGGTATTTGTATCATTCTAATGATTTCGCACAGCTTTTCTTTGGGTCAACTATAATCAAGTTATAACTTTGGAAATGAACGTGGTTGCAACTTTGTATAGGCTGACAGTATGTTGGTTTCAATCAGTTTAGTATAGCATTTTCAATTTAATTTCCATGTCAGAAAGTGCTATGTAACAAGGAATTCAGTCTTTCCCGACAGATGAATTGTACTAATACTCATTTTTTACAATTCAGTCATAGTAAAAGAAAGGAAAGCAGAAACAAAAGGTCAACATGCAAGTATGCTTAGGACCATTAAAGGACTACTCAGACTTTTTGGGAAATTGTGACACGAGCACTAACAGAAAAAAAAAACACCAACTTTGGATTACTAAAAGGTCTATCTTTGTATATTAGATAATGCTAGTTGCCTAGAGGTAGGTAATGAACCGTTTGCTAACAAGTTAGTGTGTGCAGAGAAATCTACCAGATACAAGAGATGATTTTGGTGCTACTCCTATCGTAACATGTAAAAGGAAAGTTGACTAACGACCCAATTTCCTCAAAAGTCGGTGCAATCTTTCAACAAGGGAGCATTTTCACATTCATAGAGATCAATTAGTTATCCTCTGTTTGCATACATTTGGCCAAATGTATCACGAGCCCTGTGCATCATGCTTCAGCTTGTTTTCCCCACACCAGCTCCATCCAGGATATTTACTACTACTAGCAAGTAGTTGGAATATTGTTTGGCATTGCACTAATGAGGCAATGTAGAACATACACACTGTCTTCCAACTATCAGGTAACAGGTTAATTTTAGTACACAACAAATATAACCATAAAAAGGACATACGTACCCATTACCGACATGCTCAGAAACTTTGCCAGAAGCTTCTGTTTTCACACTGTGACATTCCCAAGCTCAACAGTTGCCACACTGAGGAAATGGCACAAGTTTTACACTAACACTGGACATTTGCTTCTCTGCCCAATCATCAAGAGGTTACAAACAACACATTCGGAAAATGTTCCGTCGAGCTGAATTCACCACCACACTGATCTGTTAGCTACCTGGCCAGTAATTTAGTGTAATAAAGTGGGACTCGATATGGGGAACAAGAGAGGGGCTCATTGTCTCTTGAGTAAGAGTTGCAGCAGTGATGCACAAGTGAAGTCCAGGTCCAAAGAATGTTTACCGTTGTCAAACCCACTCCAAACCTCAGAAAGGTTTAGTATCCAATTTCCAAAAAGTGATATTTAACCGATAATGTCAAGAAAACCAGCAGATGTGGTGGTGTCCATGGGTCACTGACAGTGAGCAGGAAAGATAAGCTTGGAACATGGCTGGAGCTAGGTCAAGACTGCTTGGTAAACAGGAAATGATAAGGACATAAATAAAATTAGTCAAACAGTCAAATTCTTCCAATTACAACAGCATTGACCAGCTATGAACAAACTGACATCATAAAGCATCAATAAATAAATGGGACATTTCACTGACTGTACTTACATTTTGGGAAGACCAATCTTCTGGTAAGGCTGGCATAATTTTTCTTACATTCATGCGAACAAGACTCTTAACTATCTTTAGGTACCACCTCATACCACTGTGTGGACAGACCCACATGCAAGGCAGAGGGACACAAGACACATACTTGAACTGTTATACAATCAAGCTAAGGAAGGCACTGGAATAATGCTATACCACGTTAGATTATTTTTCTCTCAGTTAAACCATCTTGAAAAAGGTAAAAATCTAAAAATCTTCTGTTGGACATTATTAGTTTTTGAAAAATAAAGTTGTTGAAATAGTTAGAAAATTATTTTTTGCACCTTATTTTAGCAAGGATAGTTTACAAAAGTAATTTGCTATAAAAAGGAAAAAATAACTGCTTATGGCATTTTGGTTACCAAATAAACATTTGATTGACACTATTTGCACCAAATAAATCTTAAGAACATGAAGACATTTGACTGTAATTTTTTTGTGCCAACAAAACAAGTATCTCCAAGTCCTTATGGCCATCAAACCAAAAAAAGTATTGAAATGGTCTGTTGAAATGCTTTCTAGATCTGCTACAAAGCAGAAATTGCAATGTGGCCCAGGGAGGAGGAAAAAATAAATTAATCCGCGTTCACAAAAATTACCAAAAGGAATAGAGAGGACAAGAGAGAGAAAAAACATGATTTAAAAAAAAAAAAAAAAAAATTATGCAATGGGTCACAGTGCTAGCCATTTGGACAGGGATGTGTCTGGTATGAGGACTAAAGGTGAAAGGACAGCGCTACATTTAACAGTGCCAACTTCCATGGATAAAAACAGCACTTTGGGAAGTCTCTCTCACCACACAGCTCTTGCCTCCTTTTACATGACCAAGGTCACTGGATGTCCAGTCTGCTGTATTTCACACCGCGCTTCCATGCCGATACTCTACATGAGAACGGCAGCTGATAGTTCCGAGGGACTATGCCGTTGACATTCTCCTCAAAGTACTGGAACAGTCGGTACCACCAGACCCGAGAGAAGGGGTTGCTTTGTGATGTCTCTTTCAGCGACTAAAACACAACAATGAACAAAAATATTTTAAGATGGGTCAGGTCATTGGATATCCAAGGCAATCGGGTCATAACGGTTGCAAATGTCTTTATTTACTAAACAACTGATCAACTTTGGTCTCAATCAGAAAACCCTGTCCCGTCTTCAATTCAGAATGCAGCAGGACTCCTGACAAGAACTAAGAAGAGAGATCATGTAACTCCCATTTTAGCAAATCTACACTCGCTGCCAGTTGATTTTACAATTTATTTAAAACTTTTACTGATTACCTTTAAAGCAATAAACGATAACAGTATATTTTAGAGCTTTTATCTCCCTATGCTCAAGAGCGCAATATTCAGAGGCTAATGCACAGACAGCTTGTGAGATGTGCCGCACTCACCTGCTGGTTGGCCAGTGTGTGGTACCACCAGAAGAGGCGTGTAGTGATAAAGTATGCCACCACCACATCCACAGTGTAGTGGTCATGGGCAAGAAGGATGCAGAATATCCCCACAGCACTCAGGGTCCAGCAAATCCAGTGGTACCACCAAAACCGTTTTGGGGAATCTGACAATTGAACACAAAAACATAGGAGGGTTAATATACCAAAAAGGACAGACTGAACCCAACTGAATCAACCCTGGAGAAGGGTTTGTTCTGTGAACTCAAAAAATGTTTTAAATTGGGACAGATTGCATCCAGTGCAATCTGGGCCTAACACAAATTTCTTTATTAACTAAATATTGTTTGTAAATAATTTAAAAATGAGCAAGAAAAGTGAATTTGTAAACAACTATTTTTAGAAGTGTAACTCATGATTTGCAAAAGCGAAAAACAAATTTGAGCAAGAAAAAAAAAAGTGTATTTGCAAAACACTCTTTTCAGTTACACTTTTACACACCAACCTTTGGCAGTGTTTCAGCGCTCCAACCGTGCCAAAAAGATTTGCAAGCGTGTGGGTAAGGATTTGCAAGTGAGATCTGTGTTTTTGGGGTGGGGGGGGGGCTACAACAGATTGATGATGGTGATTGATCATGATGCTCGGCAGTAATCGGATACAGAATGTGCCACTTTGGCTGGCACCATAAAAAAATGCTCTTGCTCACATCATCCATTTTTCATGCTCAATAATTTTGGAAGGGAAATACCTTCATACTAATGCCACTCCTTTCACTGAGAGTCTGTTGTGCTTTCCATTCGGTAATCACACTGCACTCATTGAACAGCTTATTCTTCATAAGTACTGGGAATTATGTGGGCCAGAAAAGGTCAGTTGCTGGCACTCTGACTGAGATAACTGACACTTCCACTTTACAGTTCATAAAAGCCATTCCCCTTGTTACCACTAGACGTCACTGATGTATCAATCAGGCTATCCTCTACAGCAGTGCTCCTCAAATCCGGGCCTCGGGGTCCAGAGTACTGCTGGTTTTCTATTCTGCCAGGTGGTTTCCATTCTAGCGGTCTAATCAGGGATTGATTAAGACCTGGGATGCCAGGTGAATGCAATTAACTTCCTGGTAGGAGAGAAATCCAGCAGCACTCTGGACCCCGAGGCCCGGGTTTGAGGAACTCTGCTCTACAGCCTGAACAAGCAGTTCAACTCCAAACCTTTGGATCCACTAGTGGTTAACCAAGTCAGTGTGCAAAGAAGACAGAGAGAAAGGAAATGCGCTCTGCGGAAGACTTATCATAGAAAAAAAATGTGTTTATATAAGGGAGAGGATAATCGTTTGTCACGTTTGCCAAAGTAAACATGTTAATAAATGTTCACGCTTCGCAAATGGTGTAACATTTCCTCTACATTTCCTGATAAGGAGGGTTCAAAAGTTCTAAAGGGAAGTGGCGCGAAAGAAGTCAGGCTACATTATACTCGTGGTGAGTGAGATACAAATATCAGGATATAAAGTCAGCCTGCACAAGTCAGAGGTTATGGGTTGTTCATAGTGCAACCTTCATGGACTAAGGCAGCTCCGTCAGAGAAAAGAAAGCAGCAAGGTGAGGCAAGGCTGTTACCCTACGTAATATGATTTTAACATTTAATTGTCTTTTGTTGTTTTTAAAATACAAACGATACAGTGTCAAACACAGCTTGAAATGAACTGCTGTCCTGCTTGGTAACAAACACAGCCCCGGTCTATGGTAAAACTAAGCTTTCAACCACCTCCCAACATGTCATTTACAATCTTACCATTGTTATAATTTTGTTTTTCATTCATGTATATCACATCAGTTTTCACTATCCACACTTTAAAGAAACTTGATAACTTTTTGCCCCTTATTTTGTCTCCCAACCTGTAGAATTGAGGGACTGAAAAGAAAAAATCTCAAAAGACAGAGACAGGAGTTATATACGATATGATAATGTAGCTATGGAAGCCAGAGCAGCTATTAGTATAATTTTCTTGCATAAATAAGATTACTGTGTGTTGATATACAATTTGTACTTGTAATTTCAAGCCAGCAGGGTGAGCCATCCCTTTAGCCTATGATTGCTGGTACAGTGCGGTTTCTGAACTGCTTGGCAAGCGTCAGCTGTCCAATTAGTCTATTGTTGCGACCAATATAGAGTTTAGCAATTATTGGGTAATGTTGGGAACTGGGGATAACCATACATAGAGGTACAAAATCTGCTAATATGATGCAAGTGATGAAGAGGGATGAACAATTGCATGTTCATGCATGGTATGGATAGAGTGGTACTTACACTCCTTGATGAAGAGATATGTTAGCGTTAACATGACGGTGTGGCCACTATACAGGTAATCTCCACACATTGTGTGAGAGCCTGTGATGGACAGGCCCCCACCAGCAATCATCTTCATTATTCTCCTCATCTGTGCCTCCCAGTTCCCAAGGAGCTGCAAGAAACATAGCCATGAATTATACCCTAGTTACAATATTAATAAAACATAATTCCTATACAAATATTTGGGTCATTTAAATACCAACAGCTACAAATTCTTAAAAAAAAAAAATCTATCTGTATAATTGTTTCCAATGGCCAAACACAAGCATTCACGGCATCCAGTGGAGTGTCAAATTGTCTAGAAGCGTCTGCTCCAATTTTGTTGGGGGAATGTCAACAGAGGACCAGCAATGACTGTCACGTTTTTGGTGAGGTTTCTGGAGCCACAGTGCAAAAGGAAGCCAAAGCCACATCAATTGTGTTTGGGTCTTTAAACATGAACTGTAAGGCCGTGTTTAAACCTGGCATTAACATGTGTCTTGGGTGATCCGATCACAAGTCAACACCTCTAAGTACAGGTGTGAACCAAGACGCATTGAGGACACATTGAGATCTGATCGTTCAGACCACATTCGGAGGTGGTCTGGGCCGCATATGACCACATTCTTTTAGCAGTGTGTACGTGAATGTGGTCTGGGCCACACTGAAGGACCTCCTACTCAACTGACGTCCTCTGTGTAAGCAGTAGGGCTGTCACTTAAAATTGGCCAAAAATGACGTTTGATTATTCCTTCTAATAAAAGACATTTGAATATCTATTTTTGTGCATTATGTCCATAAGAGGGCAAACCAGTACAACGAGAGACATAACTACTTGTATATATTTATTTCAACATAAACATGTCTTTTAAAAGATCTACATACCTACACATTACAAAATAAACTAGTAAAATAATGTCCTATACTGTACTTTATTGAAAGACCGTAGACTTCTCTCTCTCTCTCTCTCGTGGTTGGTGCTAGAGTGAGAACTGAGAATGCGCTGTCTCTCGGAGAGAGATCAAATGAATGATTGGTAATTGATAAGTTATTAGGCTAACTGTAGCTGTACATGTGATGATGTACGTGTTTATTTCCATATAGAGCGGGGAAGTGAGATCCAATCACTCGAGATGCATGTGGAGACGCATTATAATGCCAGGTATGACGTACTTAGAGCTGTCCGCTTGTGCTCAGATTAACCAAAACGCATGCTAATGCCAGGTATAAACCTAAGAGGCCTAAGAGGTTTTGTTGTGCTATCACGAGCATCGTGCAAAGTGAGTGTGACTCAATACAACACAAAGTCAAAACTGGCACACAACAGCGGGAGAGATCTGGCGTGCTGGGTACACTTTCTCATGGCAAATCATATCAGGGGATGGCATGAGTTGCGAGGGAGAGAGGGAGGGAGGGGGAGAGAGAGAGAGAGTGAGAGTTCACAGCAGGTCCCTGCATTAGAGTAGAACGTGCGTTGATTCAGATGAGGGTTTGAACAGGAAGTCAAACCCTGGGGCCCGAGAGAAAACAGTGCTAGGACTTCATCGTTTCATGTTAGAGGTGGGGGAAACACATTTCATGTTTTCCATTGTTTAGATTTATCTGTGATGCCATCTCTCACCTCTGATGGAATGATTTTCATGACATCATTGCTTTTGTTAAAAAGAAGGGAAAGACCCACACACCAGAATGATGTTCCCTGAGCGTTGATTCAGTGTTGATACGTATAGGAACTAAACAAAAGCTTAGCAATTCACACAACCACTCCCCAAGCCTCAAGCACTTGCCCATACAAAAAATTGGCACACAAATTTTTTATCTTATGATCAACGGTCCATGAAGAGCACTTGCAGAAGAGTGCTTTCAACTAACTAGAGAATGAGAGCTCATTTTCAGGCTACCTGCAGGAGACTTTTTAAGATCTTTTAATGCTACCTGGAATTGAAGTCAAGACCAATTTCAAAACTAAAATAAAGAAACCAGCCTATTTCTGATTGAAGATAGTTGTGAAAGTATAAATGGGTAGTATAAGAAAAAGGACAACAGGAATTTGAAGGCACATTGAAGGCACCTCCCCGATGTATGGACTGTACGCATCCAGGATTAACCCCAACCCCACCCCCGTCCCTGAACCTAAATAGGGTTCCCCAACTCAGCAAAACATCAGTGAAGGAAGGTGCCCACTTGATAACATCAATGACATGGCCGCTCTAACACACTCAACCCTGCAACAACTAGAGTAGGTGGTGGTCGTGAATGGTGTTGCCTGTGCGATGGGCCAATAGATTTCTGACACCATATCCTCTATGGCATGCAACGGTGGACTTCTGTAACTGTTCTTTCTGGAGTGTGGCACAAGGGGCTGTTACATCACATCCTATGTATTGTTAAATGCCTTACGTTTAAATGTATTTTAAGACTTTTTCAGACTTTTGTACCCATGGATACCCTGATTTTGTCGAGTTTGCCCATTCAGCTGGTTTCTGCCAAAAGCTTACTACTAAAAGCTTATTACTAAAAGACAAATACCAACTAATGTGGATAAAGGCAAGAGTTAGGGTTAGTGGTGAGATGGATAAGTATGTCTACCAAGTATGTCTACTGTACCTTTGGAGAGCATTTGAAGTGCATCCCAGGAACAGGCAGAGTGGTGATGTACATTGTGACACACCGGTACAAGTAGAGTGTGCCCACAATGAAGAAGAACCGCCTGCCTATAATCGACCTAGGAAGAAAAGTATGAGAAAGAAAATGAATGGCATGACACTCATTTTTGACATTCATTAATTTCATGCAATTCACATTGTAACAAAAAGAAAAAAGAAAAAAACTGCCAGGGAAATTAAACAAAGCAAGAGAAGTACTTAACACTTTTGGTTAAGCAAACTCTAACCAAAAGAGGTTAATGTCATGTCTGTACCTGTATTTGAGTAGAATCCACTGTATCACCCAGAGCCCCACCAGAAGCATGCCATTTATCTCACAGATGGAGAAGGCCCACTCCACTCTGTCAAACAGGTCAAAGAACTTGTCAGGAAGCGGCGGGGTGTGCTCCTTGGTCGGTACTCTCTCGTGGACCACTGATATAACTACGGTGGTGGTGACAAAGCACACCACCGCATAGATAAACGCTATGCCCGTCTTCCCCCACTCAGCAGGAAATGTCGAGCGCACAGTCTCCATCGTGGGCATGGGGATGGGGATGTGGACCATCTCCTTCCGGAAGTCATTTATCTCCAAGGAGCTGTTCCACTGGGACTTGCTAGTCCCATTGGGCAGCCCACCAGCATGCCCATTTGCGTGACCATTTTTGTGAGCCTCGATGTGGGTCTCTATCCGCAGCGTCTCCAGTCTCTCCAACAGCTGCTGCCCGCCGTCAGATGAGACCAGTGAGAGCGGCTCCATCTGGAAGTCTGCCTTGGTGAGCCGGAGAAGGGCGGCGCCATCCATTCGGAGGGCATCGCCATACTCCTGCATCCCCTCTTCACTCAGCCAATGGGAGACATCCTCTGCTGACCACGCCCCCACCTTCTTCATGTTAGCCAGTGGGGAATGTGGAAAGTCAGTGATGTCCTCAGATAAGAGGGGAAGGCACGCAGAAGGCTTGGCGGTCTATGGGGCAGTGGTGAGTCCTCTCCAGGTGTGGTACATGGTGTTTCTGGAGCATTGAATGGGGGCACCCAGAGGGACCGCAGTCTCCTCTTGGGGTGATCGGGTGAGAAAGCAACAGGCAGCAGGGTCACGTTTATGGCAGGTCCCTAGCAGTGAACCACAATAGCCTCCTTTGGCATCCTTCACCTCATCCGCTTTCCTGTACACCTCACTCCTGTTAAAGAGAGAAAAAAAAAATGTGAATTTTCACTGCCACAACTGTGCAGGGTGTATTCCCAGACCGGATGCCTGCCCAGAGCAGGAAGACAGAATGTTTATTCTGTGACTGAATAATAGAAGGCCACCAGCCACAGGTTTTCCTTGGCTGTTTCTAAACTGCTGAAAAATCACCATTGAACCCCCATTAAGCTCCATATCGCAAACATAGAACATTGTATGAATTATTCACATCATTCAAAAGCTTTTACAACAATAACAGCAACAATATGAGCACTACATCGACCAGCAGGTTTTCCCTCTTTGATTCTCGCTGCAGGGAAGCCTTTCAGAGATCAGTGGTAACATCCTGTGTGGCTTAGCTTTTTTATACACACAGCCAAAGAGAAACTTTTGCTGTAATGTGAGACAACTGCTTTCATAGAAAACCACAGAATCAACCCCCTCTCCCAAAAGAAGGCGCCGCATTCTCTCGTCTGCATTTAAAAACTGTCAGCAGGCCCAAGGATTATCTACAGTGGTTTTGAACAAGAAACCTTGAACTAGGATCCTAGTTCAAAACCACTATTTATCGCGACAGTCTGTAGGTGAACTGATGGTGAGGCGAAGTGATGGATGGGAGGAGGAAAAAGAAAACAACATGTACAGGGTGATTAATCTTTATTTTTGGTAAGCAGAGCAGACAGGGCCAAACAGAGATAAATCCTAATTTCTACAGTTTGATTGAGTAGACTGCCAAGTTACTCCACAAAAATCAAGACCATGTAATTCAGGTTACTGTGCCAATTTATCACTCAAAACACACAGAAAAGAAAATGGATAAATGGAGCTCCTCCAAATCTGTATATCATTTGAAATGAAGCAGATACATATTAGCCTACCAGTAATTCCATGCCTCCCACTTTGTTGTCTGTTCAAGTCTGGTTTCTAAACACTATACCCTTTACTTAGTCTTGGATAGCACGTACTCATCTAGTTTTCAGGCAATGTTCAGGCCTGAACTGTCAACAGAGAGATGAAATCACCCACATCTGCTGCATATTCTGGGTTTGTTTATAGAGTGCGCTGTTAGTGATGGACACAGGGTGGCTCTGCTCGCATTCAAGGGAGTACGAGGTTCAGCTGGAGGCCAAGGTCTGATCTACTGGATCTGGGTAGATAGGAGGGAAAGAGGGAGGATGGGAAGGGCAGAGTGCCAGGAGGAACTCATAAATCTGACTGAAGGTCAATGCAGAGCACTGCTCAGCCCCACCCCTGTTAAGAGGGCAATCAGCCAGCAGCCCACCCCAGCCCAGCCAGCACAGCTCAGGTCAGGCCAGCAGCTGCTAAATACACTGGCTGGTTGGCAGGGCAACAAACCCTACATCCACTACCTCATCTCACCTCAGCGCCGAGCCCTGTCCATCTGGACCAGCAGAACAAGGCCAGGCTAATGGGTTTTAAGCTGGGCCATCGAATGCTCTCAGAACACCTGGTATTGGATTTATTCTTGCTGAGGTCTGGAGAACAATTTGACCCAATAACTCCCCGATTCTAATGTTAGATACAAACACTAAAGAGTGGGTGAAAAAATAAACATATGGATAGCATACAAAGAGCACAGCATGAGAGACCTTATTGCAACAGCTATGTGGGGCCCCAGCTGCATATTTCCACGTAGTGTGAAGAGTGCAAAGGAAAGCACTATTTAGTAAAGATACAGAGAAAAAAAGAGAGATAGTATGTACACGGATCGGTTAAGTATACAATTGAGACCGATCAAAGATTAGCCGTCACTGTGTCAGCTACGTGTTGAGGACCTTTGCCCTGTGAATCAGCTTACAGGGTACCAAGTGTAGAAAGTACCTCATACAACTCAACTCAGCTGGGGAAAAGCAAACTAATGCTTTATTTAGCCTAACCTTCATTTACCCAGGTGAGCCACCAGGGATCAGGGCAGGCATTTGCTTTTCCATAAACCTCCAGGAACACAGAAACCCCACTAATAACATGAGGTTGGCCTATCTCCATGCAGCACAGGTAAACAAATTGGTGTACATGCTAAGGTTCACCAACCCTTGATGACCGAGTAGCAGGCTTTAATTAAATGTTTCTGCCTCGTGCAAAGCACACAGAGATCAGATTAAGCAAAACCTGAGCACTATATTGTTTGGGGGCAAAGAACGACAGACACAAAGATGTAAGGCCTTATGATCTTGTAAGTTTTGATAAGAGATAAAGTTCAAAGAAAATCACAGAAAATGCTAGAGCTCCTCCCTCAACAAAAGGATTTTGGCTTGGATGGCCTCTTCCCTTTAAAACCTTTCGACATGTAACACCACCACAGGGTCCATAGGAAGTGTACATCTGTCAAACTGTCAAGAGGAAATGGTTGTTATGCAACTGCAATACAAATAGGTTTCATTTCAGAAGCAAACTGTGTATGTTTACAGAGTAGGGAGTTCTATTGTCATATGTTTACTCAATGTAAAGTGGTCTCTGTCTAGTTCGAAGAGAGAGAGGAGAGGAGGAAGAAGAGGAGGCACAGATATACACACGCAAAGAGGTGTAAATAAACAGGCTTTGGGTCTTTGATTGTTGTTTTGTCACGTAGCCTTCCCCAACTTAGGTTTGGACATCATGCTGCTAGTAGGCCAACCTAGATTCTACACTTACAGGTAACAAATTGAGAGCAATAAACATGAGAAATCTGACTAGTTAATCATCAGAAGGAAGTGAGTGAGTGAGATTTTAGGAGCTTTTAGGATTTGTTTGGATTCACTACACCTCATGGTGTTTGACAGAAAACAGAATAGAAACCAACGGTTTAGGGAGAATCCAATTACAAAAGTTATTCCTATGATTTTGGAAAGCTCAATCAATATTTGTGAACATGCAAAACTAAAAAGATGGCCCAAAACTACAATATCATGAAGATACTGGAGCTGCCACACTGACAAATTAAATAAGTAAATAAATATTTCACCCTGGGTGCTATCAGAGTCCACAACACTGGTCTCCTCTGCCTTCTAGAGCAGTGGTTCTCAAGCCAGTCTTCAAGGACCCTCTGTCCTGGAGTTTTTAGCTCCAGCTCTAATCAGGCACATCTGAACCATTTAGAGGCTTCACGTTTTCATGATACCTAAATTGGTTCAGGTGTGCCTGAGTAGAGCTGGAGCTAAAACCTCCAGGACAGGGGGTCCTTGAAGACTGGATTGAGAACCACTGCTCTAGAGTGCCGCTTGATGATATCACAGGTTTTAGTAGGCTATTTTTACCATCAGAGACTTGTTCATCCTCCTATAACTAAGTAGCACCTGACTAACCAAGAACATATTACACAATCTTGAAGTCTACAATCTTGAGGCGCAACACTAAGGCTGATTGCGAGACTAGACTGTGAGGAAAGCCCTGCACAAGGAACTTTAGAATTATGTTTTTAAAAAGCACTTGTTAAAACACATCACATCAGACATGCTCTTTTGTAATCTTTTTGATTTTTGCCTCCTTTTAATCTTATTGTTTCTTATTAATTAATTATTTCATTCATTCTTTCACCACATTTCTTTTGAATAGGTTTCATGCTACGGAGTAGTGCATAGCACTTTGTAAACTCTGCTTTTAGATAAGTACTATATGAATAAAGTTTTAATATCATAATTTCTTGTTTTAAAGTGGAAAATTCGTCTTACTTTCCATATTGTACACCTATCAGTGCAACAGACTGCCCTGGAAATCAATGACAGAAACATCACTACCAAAGATAAATACAACTCCAGGGGCATCTTGTTGCAGCAGCAGGCTAAGGGGCACAGTTCCTGAGATATCATGCGTCAAATCAGACATCAGTTGCAGGTCACCCCTCCCTTTCTCCTATTTTAATATCTCTCTCCAGCATACACTATCTAATAAAGCAGAAATGCCATAATAATAAGATCATAAATAAAAGGATTCTTTTGAACTAAAAAGGGACAACAGCAGTGAGAGCATTTTGAGCTTTAATTGCAGTCTCTGGAAAAACTGAAAAACTGTTTTAAAACAGCATATGGAAATACATCGTAGTCAAATGACACATGTTGCCCCAACTGCACATCTCACTTAAGCTGTAAGTCTTTCCCTTCTGACTCCGCAGGGTTTGTTTTGTACAGCACTAGTGGTAGGGAAGTCTGGTTGGAGGGAGGGTTTTGGCTTAGCACAAGGCAGCCCATCTGACATCATCAACCTCATCTCATCCAGGGACAATATGTCAAGCAGACACAAACACAAACACACCACCCGAAGCCCAGCTTAACACAGTCCCCAGCCTACCCAGCACTCTGGCAGCCAAGAATGGAACCAAATTACTCACTCACAATGGCTAAGCGTGCCTTTCAGAGATGAGGAGAGCCAGTTCAGATTGGGCGTGTGAACTCCCAATGAGGACGCAGACCAAAGTTCCAAACCAAACTGGAGCCTTCACTGGGGCATATAGACACAGCTAGAAATATCATTGACCAGTGTGAATTAAATAGAAGCGCTGATTTATTCTCAGGAGAAAGAACCTCTACATTTAGTTCTATAGAAACAAGTTGGACCACCACTGCCAACGGTTCAAAATACCTAGGAAAACAGTTCTGAACATGTTTCTCTAATTCCACTCTTTCAGTTCCCAACTCCTCCTCTATTTTCTCCTCCCTGCTACCCTCTATCTTCAATGGTCTTTGGAGTTATCCCCGCCCATTTTGAGCTTCCAATTCTGCTCTCTTCATCTCCAACCTCAACCCCTCCCTCCCTCTCGATTGCTATATTTGCACATTTGCATTCCCTGCCTCCTAACTCAGAATACGCTGTCCATTTCATTCAGATTTTTTTTCCCATTCTCAACTTTACAAAAGTAGGCTAAGCATAGTAAAGAGCACTGGAATCTCCTGGTTTAAAGAATAGGCCTTTGTCAAATAGGCAAGGTCACAGCAGAAGTAGTGCTACGTCAACAGTTCAGAGATGTGAGCTAGATGTAGGGCACATGTAGGCCACACAGGACACACAGATTCAGATTTCAGTCAGCTGCTTTTCTGCCAAGAGTCTTAACACAGCCACCTGGACTATGCCACATCATCCCCTGGTCTTTGACACAGTAAGTAAGCCACTTAAGTAATGTTAAGAGTCAGAAAACACCCAGGGCCGGAAGCCTACACAATAATGAGAACCAATTGCAACAATTCAGTAGGGGAAACAGACCAATCGTGTATATGGTTTCACTGAGAGGTCACACCTTATGACAGCTCATAACATTCCACTTGGATACATTTAAATGATTTTCTCTCTTCATATGTAGGTCAAAACTTGGAACAACTGGAATCAACATGACAACCGACATTGTATAACCAACAAACCATGTTGGTGATCTAAAAGCCAAACAAAGATAAAATTCTTCCTAAAGACACCTATTCATGGAATCCTTTGTTTCCATTCCTGAGGGTGTTGTCCTTTTCCTTGTACATAGTTTTTGAAACAGTAGTCTCCACTTACAGGACTTTATCTTTTGAGACAATCTGACTATGGTTTAACATCACACTCTCCCCTGTATCACTTTACACCTGGCTTACAAATGTCATGCAGCCTGACAATGCAAGGCAAATATTTACCCAACTGCTCCAGCCTGGTGTCAGTTGGAGATTTTTGGGTTGAAAATTAACAGTGTGCCGCTGTGGATTACAGTAGCAGTACCACGCTCCTGGTCAGAATGAGTTAACGTACTTCACCAGTAGTGCACAAGTGCAGGAGTTACTGCTACATTCAGCACCATGCCAAACTTCCTGCAATGTGGTTGTTGTACAACTGATGACTACTATTTGGGAAGGATTAATGATTCAAAGATGGGTGTCTTCAGTGGACACAAAGGAGATGAATAAAATGCTTGGAATGTGCAGTATTTTGCAGGTTAAATTCCTTGTTTTGACAGTAGACCAAAGGAATTGAAAACAAATCTCCTATAGACATTAGGACTATAGTAATAGTAGTTCTACTGCTTCATATTTCATTTGTAATTAATTGTATTTCATTTTAAGCTGTACCGCCAGATTTCCATTGCAGCTGCATAACATACAATAGTATCTGTGATATAATATCTTATATCACATTTAGCTTAGCTATAAAACACAATTTTTACTTCTAGATATATTTTACTTCTAGACAAAATGCCACATAAACCTATAAAAACCGCCTGGGTCATTCCTATGTTGGTTCAACACTGATACTGTTTATCTGCTCTGCTCCATGCAAACAAGCAAGCAATAAAATAAAAAGAATTTACATCAATATATTGACTGCATGATTGTATTTATGTATTTTATGTAGCTGCAAGTAAAAAAGCAACTGAGATCAATTAGATTAGGACTCCAGAAAACAATGTAGCCATCTTGGGGCCATCAACATCTAATCAGTACTAAAAGCATACACAGATAGGTCTGAAAGTACAAGGTGGCCTTTAACAGCCATGAGTTAGTCAGAACTTCAATTTTAAAACTTTGACTAGACCTAAAGCTTGCTTTTAAGTCTAGCTTCCAGGCTTACTTCCCTAGTGTCAGACAACTAATGTTAACAGCTTCTGACACTATCCAGAGGTGTGTTCATCTTCACTCTACAGCTTTCCTGAGCAATAGATTAGACCCATCTCCTCAGATCACAAGGAGACCTATGAGCTTTGTGTGATGGCAGATACAGAAAGTGATGAGAGATTAAAAAAAAAACCTCATTCTATTTACGAGGAATGTCAGAATGGAATTCTACTCAGAAAAACAGGTCATACAACTGATAAGCCAGTTTAGAAGTTTAGACCCTGTCCACTTTCACACAGGCCTTTCCAGGAAAAGAACAATTTTCAATGAAGAGCTCTTCAAGTGTGTTGTGTCCAGTTTTCCTGCTCATAATGGCCGCCCTGAACAAGGTACTCAATTACACAAGCAATAGACTTATTTTGTTTTTTTTTGTCAATGTTCCAATGAATTTGCAAGCCAACAGGTCTAAAACTTGAGCATTGCATGTGATCTGATTATTGGCCTCAGGGAAGAATATTGTACCTCTAATTTTGACACCAGACACAAGTTCAACTTGATAAAACGATACTAATGAACGAAAGAGACACCTTTTTACTGTACTATCGTTTTACAAAACCAGCATTTTGATCTGGCATAATACTTTATATTGTTATGTTAGAAAGATAATCAACAGCAGGCCGTGACAGAGACTAAATAAAACAAATAAACATAGGGCAAAATATGTTGCATCATGCAAGGGCTTAAGCGTTCATATTGGCCGGAGGATGAGACAGACCATGAAGCACGGATGGTTCTGGTGGAACACTCTGGAGAGCAGAGCTGAATGGCACAACAACCACTGTGCGGGCAGGTGCAATCTGCTAATGAGAAAACCACCTGTGGCTTCACGAGTCACTGATTAGCATGTCAGGTCCACACAGACCCAGAGGAGCAAGGACACAACATGCCTAATCTCTGCTCAACTGTAAGTGCGCAGACACATCAGAAATTATAGCTGGAATAGACAGAGGGACTGGAGTTCACCAGGGAATAATTGGCGTATAGCAGAAATACATGTTTTTGTATTTCATTGAATTAATCCAAACTTCAAAAGTGTTTGGATTACAACAGGCTAACAACATTAAATACCAGAGGCCTGTACTACGAAGCAGGATTTGGGGTTAGCGAGGTAACTTCAGGTTTAACCCTGGGTTTTCAGTGTCACGACGGTGGTTCACTTTTTACCAGGGTATATCGCCATGGTAACTTATGCTGCACACCTAACCTGCTCCGGAGCAGGTTGAGTTCGAGATAACAGATCATTTGGAAAATGGCGTCACCATTCCTAGAAGATCCCGTGGACCTAAGTAATCGAATAGTGAGAGGGTAGGAAGGCAAGAGTTTTTAGAGACCGACTAAACCCTTTGGCTTTCCTGACAAATATCTATATGAAAGATCTAGATTCTCCGCGGAGGGAGTGGCTTATCTTATCTATCTTTCACTAAAGCCTTGTACTTGTTGACCTTACTTACCGGTTCGAATTATGTTTTTATATTTGTTCTTTATTTGCTCCCAAGAGCGTTTAACACTGCCGGGGTTGCAGCTGAAAGAATAAGGCTCAAATTGTCTTACACGCCA
>CABFOQ010048758.1:1373-12209 GCA_900660455.1 Gephyroberyx darwinii | reverse complement strand
ACCTGCAGAAGTGAGAGGCCATACTTCCTACACACTTCCTCCCTCCATTACTTTTCCTTTTTTTCTGGCTGGTGTGAACAGTACGTGTATCTTTTTTTCTCGCCTCAAATAAATTCCCCTTTCCCCGGCGCCTTTACCCCTTTGCCCTTCCTCTTATCCCTCATCCCTGGCCTCGGCCGGGTCAACCCTTAAGGCAGCCAGTTTATCCTCAGCCCAAAGCGACCAGAGAACCAGCGCACAGCCAGGCTGCGACAGGCAAAGAGCAGAAAGGGAGAAGGAGGTGGAGAAAGATGTGCACGCTCTCACCTATGTACTGTCCATTGAAATAGCCCTCACAGTCACAGTCCTCTGTAGGGAGGCAAGCAGGGAAAAGAGGGGGTGAGCACAGGGTAAGAGACCTGGAAGAGTTAAGGAACAAGGGGGTGGGAGTCAAGAGATATGGGGGGGCGAACAGGCAGCAGGCAGGAAGACAGGCAGAGAGGGGCGGGGCAGCCAGGAGTTAATGGAGGAACACAGTTGGAGGCCACAGCCACTGTGGACATGATGAAGAGATCTGAGGTTTCTGCTGAGAGGAGAGGAAGAGAGGAGAGGAGAGGAAGAACAAGAGGAGGAGGAGGAAGAGGAGCTCCTCTGGAGGGAGTCAACTGTGAACCAGATCTCTCTGACCCACACAGACATGTAAACAAGCCCGACCTCCCCGAAGATGCACCGCCTGAACTGACCTCATATATATAGAAACCTACAAATCTGCAACTCCAAACAAAAGGAAAAAAGTCTTTCTTTGTCATGTGTCTGAAATTGAAATTGTATCTGATGACGCAAACGTACTGTAGCACAAAGAGAGGAAAGAACGTTAGAACTGCAGCAGAGAGGAAGATGCAGAGCGAAGACAGAGCAGAAGATAAGAGAGAATAAGGATGACGCAAAAGAAAAAGAAAGGCGATCGCTATATTTAAAAAGCCTCTGCTTGGTTGGACTAGAGTCTCCAGGGATGCTGTTCTGCCTGTGTGTAGCCTGGCACAACACACACACACACACACACACACACACACACACACACACACACAGACACTAGCAACCCAAAGAATCTCTATTCTGGTCTGGTATACTAACAGCAGGAGGGGGGAATTAAACTGGAAGCAGTAGAAATCCCAAAAGCACACCCCTGCAGCACACATGCACTCACACACACACACACACACACACACACACACACAATCTGTGGCCTCTACATGTACCCACCTTTATCACATCCTTGGTCATCTGATATATAGTAAGCAACAAGGGAAAAGAGGGAAAAAAAGAGTGTGAAATATTTTAAAAATAAGAGGATTAAGTGAGGGCAACATGAGAATGATGCACAATCCTACTTATTCTTCATGTAGCCTGACAAACTGAGAATGAAAACTGCAAATTCATAAGAGAGTATGTGAACACGAAGAGACTTTCTCTTTCTTAAGTCAGCCAAGACTTCATGGACGGGGCGCAGGGGCGGGGCCCACATTAAAAAAGGGCCCCTGCTAGCATCAGAGAGATAGAGGAGGAGGAGGAGGCAGAGAAGTGGCGCTGCAGGCTAGCTGCCATCCCGCTAAGCCCTTGTTGTCTCCCCGGGGCTCAGGCCTAATCGGATCGCCTGCGGATTATGCGCCACGAAGAGCCGCCGCTCGCTCCGACACCTGGCTACTCCCATTTACGCCTGTCACCGTACGCGGCGAGAAAGCGAGAGAGGCCAGCGCCTTGTTGAGCCACCGGTCTCTCGGAGGTTGTGCGCTGGCTGAGCTGGCTCCACTTGAGATGAATTCCCAGCGTAGCCACTGGCCAGATGGACCAAACATGAAAGAGATTAATTCATATCTGTGATCCCCCCCCTCCTCCCTTGTGCCCCTCCATCCCCCCCTCTCTCTCTGTCTTTCTCTCTTTTAAAAACATGGCAGCATGTGTAGAATGGACAATGAAGACTAATGCCTCTGAGAACGTCAATTACCAGCAAAAAAAAATGAATCTCAGTGGAAACAGTTTATCCAGTGGAGAAATGATTGTCCTACAATGACAGTGACTGAGTGTATTTCTAGTGGGAGGAGAGGTGACAAAGAGTGAGAGTGTTGCTGAACTATCATTGTACAAGGCTACAGTAATGCTGAAGATGAAGCAGGGGATCGCGGGGGAACGGAGTGAGAAACTTACACACAGGCTTTTTGGGGGATTTTGGATTCGGGAGCGTGCCCATTTTTATCCTGTAGGCCAGTCGTCTGGAGAGAAATGCGCAGCAGAAAACAAAGAGAGCCAAAGAGGATAGAGGCAGAAATGAGAAAATCATCAGGTCAGAACGATATATTGACAGAGAGAGGGAGGGAGAGGGGGTAAAAGAGTTAAAACATGGAAGACACAGAAAGGATGCTACTTCAGAGCCTTGTTATTCTGATGCTCCATCTAATCATAGTTGACCCCTCAAAGTGGAACACATGAATGTGGATTTAACAGATTACAGAAGGGCAAATGCTGGGTGAGATAAATATCGCCACCGTTTGGACGATCACGCATGGGACACCACAGGATGAGAGCAGTGTGGAAAAACACCCTCCTCCTCCTCCGATGGCGTGCATGAGCTCCGGTCGGCCTCACCTCTCCTGGAAGTGTTTGGAGGGGATGAGCCCGGCCCGGAGGTTGCTGTCTCCCACCCGCTTGGCCTGCCACCACGTGGGGTCGTCCTGGGTCACGACCTGCAGGATGTCTCCTCGTTTGAAGGGAAGTCCCGCCTCTTGACAGGGAGTGGCCTTGTCCTCCAAGGGGATGTAGTCAAACAAGGCCCTCATGTACACCTGGGGCCACACACACATACATGCTGTTACACTACCACAGAGAGGTACAGGACGTCTCACATCCAGCCTGCCCTGCATTACACCTGACAGTCTATTTTCTTCCTGCAAACCTGCAAAATACTCGCTGTGAAAACAGCTGCAGTTGTACTGAGCATGCTCAGAGCCTCATTCTGCCATCTCACCTTGCTCTCCTTTAGTCGGTCCTCCTCTTTAATTGCAGGGATTATCTTGAGAGTGATGGAGCCCTGGGATTGGGACTGGATCACAAATAGCCAGAGGAAGCAGGGGAGAGGAGTCGCACATAGATGAGAGGAGTCAGACAAACTCTAAAATGCATTTGTGCTCTTAGATAAAGAGTATACCGATTTTAAACTCCTTACAAATGAACTATTACATGACAGAATATTTCAGGTCAGGAATCAGTTTCACCATAACAGAATATGACATAATTGATATAATTGATTTTTGGTCATATTGGTGGTTGGTTACTTTATGGTAAAAAAAAAAATACAATTCTAATAGTTAAAATAATCGTAGCAAGTGTGCTATGTTAAAACATGTTTACTTTTGCAGTTGAATGCATGTTGATACGAGACATTTCTATTGCCCTGAAAACCATAGCAGTAATCCATCGTACCAGCAGCTGGCTGATCTCATCGGGCCTCTTGTGGATTATGGAGACGCCGTTGACCTCCCTGAGTTCATCTCCTACGTGGACCAAACCTGGCGGGAGGAGAGGAAAGGAGGAGAAGAGATATTACATGGTGGAAGTGTCAGTGACGAGAGTGGGTCTTTGGTATCTTCGCATCAGTATTGTTGTTGGGGACAGACCGGGGCAGCTCCTATACCCTCAGCGGCGATCTAGTTCACTGCAGTCACAACAATGAAACCAGAGGCCGGTTGAAAGAGAGATCGATACGCTTGAGACACACCGCTCTGCCCGTTCACACACACATGTGACACACAGGTACCAGGCGTACCCAGATGGACCCTTTCTCCACATCCGACAAGGGCTTATCGGATCTACTTCACACAGCAGCAAAACAGGCATTAATGATTAATGGCTACAGGGACTGATTGGTTTACTTCCCCAGCATGTGTGTTTCTGATGCCAAATAACACACACACACACATACACACAGCCTCTACTGCATGCGGCTGGTATTTCCATGGTAACGTCCACAGACAGGTCTTTGCAGGAGTCTATATGATGTATGATTGACTCTGTGGGGACTGAGCCCGGCTTGCAGAACGCTGTGGGTTTCACTACAAACGCTCATTTTTCTTCTTTCTGCTGCTCAGCTGCGATTGCCTCTTGCAATCCATCTCTCTCTCTCTCTCTCTCTCTCTCTCTCTCTCTCTCTCTCTCTCTCTCATTACTGGATCAGGTTTTGCTTTGCTTGCTCAGGATAGTTTTTTGTTACAACTTTACCGTCATTTTCATTTGAAAGCTCATTGAAAGAGCTTCTCAAAACGACAAATGTTATCATCTAGCTAAGTCCAGGGAACTGAAGCTAGTAGCAGTGGGGAGAAAAGGTTCGGGACAGCAACTTGACCCTTTCAATCACCGTTATTGGCCGACATGATTTGGAGCAAGAGTACAATATATAAGTATGATATAATAATATATATAAATGATGTTGACGATTAAAGGGGTCAGGTTGTCCTGAACCTTTTGTCCCATTGCTGTTATCATGCATCAGTGCAGGCAAATAGGAAGCCCAGTGATTTACCACTTCGGTCGGCAGCGCCTCCCCTCATAATACGAGCCACAATCACTGTCCCCGTGGCTTCATCGCGTCTGATGGTGGCCCCCTGGAGCATCAAAAGAGACACAGGGGGTTATAGGGCATCATCATCATGAGCATATTCCATAGTCACTCAGACTCTCTCTATCCTCTGTCTCCCTGCCTTCCTCACTTCCACTCATCCTCTCTGCCCAGACTCACCAGAGGCTCCTTGTTCTTCACCAGCCTGACAATCTTCACCGATTCCTCCTCCAGCTCGTCCTCAAAGTCGTCCGGCAGCGGAGGCAGAACGGGGTCGAAGTTCTTCTGGGCCACGGTATCGTGCACTGAGAGAACGGCCTGATGGGACAGAAAAAGGACAGGCTGGGATTACAGCGCTGACGTTGAGCCGCGGGGGCTCAAACACAGCAGCTTCATGTCTGCCAGAGTCTATGTGCAGGATCAAGAAGGAGATCTTCGAGGTCTTCTTCTCAGACTTTGTGGTTTTGCCAGCGCAGAAGCGGTTTGTGAAGGTCCTACACAATACAGAAAGAGTTGGACTTTCAATCCCCAGTCCTACTTGGGGTTAGAGAGTATGTTTACCTTGAGATGTGGTGATGTCAGCAGATGTAGAAGTTCCTTCTCCTCCGTGCTCATTGGTCCACTCTGCAGTTCCTCTGCCACCTGCCAATCACAACTCAGATGTAAAATGAAACCTTGACCTGGCATGAACTTTTGCATGTGTATACCGGTAATGTACACTGCAGTTTACTGTATAATAACTGTGCAAACACACACACACACACAGGAAAATAAGTAGCCAGTTGCTAAGGTCAGCATCTTTCCCCCACTAACTGTGAGTGAGAGAGGGAGAAGAAGGATATGGAGTTTCATTAGATGAGTGTTGGAATGACTCAGCACTTTGAGAACATTAAAATTCATTCTTGATACCTGCATTGCTTCTCAGCCTGAGCTAACTCACTGTGGCTGACTGCTGTGTCCAACCGGAACAGTAATTTACAGCGTGTGCGTGTGTGTGTGTGTGTGTGTGTGTGTGTGTGTGTGTGTGTGTGTGTGTGTGTGTGTGTGTGTGTGCTGAACTTACATCCTCAGCCAGAGAAGAGGCACTGTGGAGGACAGGTGTTGGGCTCTGCCTCTCATACTGTCTCAGCTTCTCGTGGATCTGCAGCACAAATACAATCGGTTTATCAGAGGAGGGAATACACTTCATCATATCATTGATATTTCATTTTTTAAACTTTATGAATCTACAGGCTATATAATAAAAACACATTTTATTACTAAGCGGTCGGTCTTCTTACTGTGGATACTGCTAGTGTCTATGTTCTCCTTGCAAGATAAGTTGACCAAGGGGCCAAAAACACCTCAGGACAGTGAAATCCACTTTTCCTTTTTAGATTCATTGATACACACATAATTGCATACATAGATCTAAGTAATATTGTTTTGATAGATTGATAGAGAAGTACAGTATATATATATATAGGGCATGTTGGTCTCACCTTCATGAGATATCCCAAGCTCCTCTCGCTGAAGACATCCTTGAGGAACACCATGTCTTCTTTGTGATTGGCATCAGGACGCAGCTGGGAGGTCAGCAGGGCTAGCGTTTCATGTAGCCCTGCAATAGGGGAGAGGAGCATGGAGGGGAACATAAATGAGGAGGAACAGACGGAGCAGAGTAATTTCCAAGCCGCATGCATGTGTCGGGAAGTATATACTGTGTATTATGTGTAAATCCAAGCATCTGCGTGCTGATTCATCTCACCTGCTCCTGCTGTGAGGACCGGCATGGCTTCTTTCATGGGTCAGTGAGGAGGGGAAGCCTAGCAGGGAGAGAGAGAGAGAGAGAGAGAGAGAGAGAGAGAGAGAGAGAGAGAGAATGAAAACCCTGGCAACATTTCCTGCCTCATATGGACACCGACTGTTGCTCACACTCTCCAGTCGGCTGTAATGAGGGATTCACGAGCTGGACGGAGATAAAAGATTTCGATTGGTCAAATATGGAGAGCCAAAGTGTTTGTGTGTAGAACCATTTTATATTTCCTTTGGTGCAATTACTTCACCTGTGTGTGTGTGTGTGTGTGTGTGGGTACATACTGTATGTGCTTGCGCTACAGAGTTGTATTAGTAAGATAAATGCCGGTGCTATTAATCACATGGACCTGTACCCTGCCCACTCTATCCTGGCACGCCGATGCTTTGTGTTTGTGTTTGATAGAGCAGGAGAGTGTTACACCAGCACTATGTACACAAAGCTGCATGAAACACCGCAGCGCCACGTCTTATCTCGCTAGCTAATAGAAAGGCCAAGCGGGCGCAGATAGATTCTGTAAGACAAGACCGTGGGTTTCCAGATGACTGATAACCCACGAATCACACGTGTGTGGCACAGAGGACCATATCAATTCAGTCAATATCTGGTATCAGTTGTTAAAAGACCAAAACAATTCACACAGGAGCATACACATGTTAATATTTGAATTCAAATATAATACCAAATGGTGAGATATATTCAGATTTAATTTCAATTTCATAAGAGCATTTCTTAAAGATCTAAAAATGTTGGTTTGTATCAGTTATAAATAAAGTTTTCTTGAAAAAGAAGTATCAACTGAGTAAAACACTTGTATTCATAAGTCCACTAACTCTTCTGATAGTGGACTCAGACTTTTGGACCCCACTATACATCCTGTACTGAACTAATGGACAAAGCTACAGTCTCAATATCTGTATAACCATATACTGTATGAGGACAGATTCCCATCACTGCATCAGCACAACCCCCCATCACTTCCCGGGGTAACTCAACTCAAGGATACAGCAGACAGGAGTAATGGACAGATGGCAGCCTTACCCCAGCCCTGACCGATCAATACCCCCGTCACTCCTCTTTACACCCTCCGTCCCTCCGCCCACCAGGAAGTACGACCTGGACAGCTCAGTTGGTAGAGCATGAGACTCTCAGTCTCCGGGTTGTGGGTTTGATCCCCACATAGTGTCAACTATCACCTTTGTAAGTCGCTTTGGATGAAAGTATCACTGTAATGTAACACTGCACACATGGGTGGCGCATGTAGTCTGACTATGAACTATGAGGACCTGTAGAGAGCCTGTATGGATGCACTGTCAAGGTGAGGCTAGTGTGAGTCATAGCAACAACATCAACAGAGGAAAAGCAGTGAAAAAAGAAAGCACAGCGAAGCTAAACATGCATCAGATAAGGACCGTTCGAAGACACGGGTGAACATCAGCCCCACTTTTCCACGCTGGCACCATCAGAAGGAGACAAAAATAGCTCAGAAGCAAGAGCAGCCCGGCATACTACCTGCTGCTGGACAGGTAGGATGCCGGTTTGCCTCAACATAGATTATCCCGGAGTCTATTAGACATCTCATCAAGACGAGGGACGAGTGCTGCGATGTGACCTTGCTCAGCCGAGGGTGAGGAAGGCAGAACTGAGGATGCACTTAGCTGCCTGGAGGAGGAAGGTTCAAAGCATTTTGTGGACTGATACATCTGATACAAACCAGAAACCAAGTTATTCGCTTATCCAGCAGTTACTACTTTATCAGTTGTTACAAGACATAAGCACACACACACACACACACACTTTATGTTCACGCTTTATGTTCTCTGACCTCAGGACAACAATATGCAGCTGTGAGCACTGTCACCGTGTTGGTGGATGGAAGGAGGAGACATAAATGAATCTTCTCGGCCTCCGATTGTCTTCAGCCCTG
Source organism: Gephyroberyx darwinii (assembly GCA_900660455.1). Classification (NCBI taxonomy): domain Eukaryota; kingdom Metazoa; phylum Chordata; class Actinopteri; order Trachichthyiformes; family Trachichthyidae; genus Gephyroberyx; species Gephyroberyx darwinii. The sequence continues at coordinate 3,899 of CABFOQ010048758.1, read as the reverse complement.
CTGCCCTGCCGCTTCTGCCAAGGCTGCTATTACTCACACCATGAAGCACAACTCCCCTCGCAGTGTTTGAAATGAAGCTGAAAGGGAATTGGAGTGTGACACCAGCGCAGAGATTTCCCTCAACGATGGTTGCTCTCTTGCAGCGAATAGGAATCACTTTTAACATAGTTCTGACGGGTCATCCGGACCCTAAACTAAAACTACAATAAATGCTCATTTGGGATCATGCCTGGGTGATGAGGTTTGGGTCTTAAAACCATTCGCACCTCGCTCATTTCCTTTGACAACACCTTGTTATGTTTTGGGTTGATATATTTCAGCTGCTTTGGTACTCTCTTGCATTGTAGATGCTCTGACTGACTGGATTCAGTGAGTCGGGTAAAGAAAGAAACAAGAAGGTTCACAACAATATCAACACACAGACAGGTTGACAACATGTCATGTCGATGTGTTTTTAGATTGAAGGCTAATCCATCTATAAATCTATATCCAAATCATTCATGTCGACTATGTCAAGCTATGTCGACTGAAAAATCACTATACTATTTCTATTCTAGTGATTCACAGTGTTTCTGTATCACTAAAATATTCCCATAGGGAGTAGTTTTGCTGGGATATTTATATAGTATCCATCTAAAATATAGTCTAAAATTATTATAGTTAATAGTTATAGTAAAGTATTTTTCTTGACTTTTACGTGCTCGTCTGCAGAAACAATCATTTTACAGGCTTAAAGAGAAGCAGGAAGCACGGCTAGTGAGTTAGCTACAATGTGCAGGTATCACTGCATTTGGCCTGATCTCCTGAGATATATACTGTAAAATGCAGTCATACTCATAAGCTATGGTATGTTTCCTCCCCCTCACCCAAAGTATTTTCCTCTCCTACCCATGGTGTTTTGATGGCACACAATCAGAATAAAATTAACTCCAGCGGAGACAGCAATGAGCTCATGAATAATGAACAGAGAGAATATCACAGAGCGAGAGAGGGATGGAGAGGAGAGGGATGACAGGAGCCGAGGGGTGGGGGTGGTGGGGGGGTATTTTTTTTTGGGTTCTGTCAGGAGATTCAGTGGAGCAGCACACAAGAGGCAGTCTCTTTATTCTCAAGAGTGGCAGCAGGGATTTTCTCCCAACCGCATTTAACTCGGAAAGAAACAAAAACAACAATACTTCACTGGGAATAAAGAAGTAGCTGTCTCACCAAAACACCACGTCAAAAGCCCCTCTCACTAATCACGTCACCATCCACCATCATTAGCAATGAATCCCGTTGACATTTGCCACCCATCGCCTTCCGCCCGGTTCTTGATGTAGTGGGTAGATGGGGAGAATAAATGGGTGGATGAAACTTTAATGTCTACCTCTGTAATGTGCAAAGAATAGAATTACACTAAAGACATGATGTGGATGGTCAGGCGTTACCACGGTAGCAGGTCAGGGAACTCACATCTTCTAGAAAATAAAAGATATAACATGAAGAGGTAGAGGAGCTCACTGTGCAGCTTTCAGTGATTACATAATATACTGAAACATGATGGAAATACTCGTCAAATACGTGTGTGTGTGTGTGTGTGTGTGTGTGTGTATGTGTGTGCCAGTGTGACAGCCACCATGCTGCAACAGTCTCACTGGGCAGAATGGTGAAAGAAACATCATCCTCATCCTCCTCTTCCCTTGTATCACTCGCTACTTCATCATTAGCTCATTTTGTTACTGCAGCCATTGATGCTGCCACGATCGGCATGTAGAAAACAAAAGCCGTTCAGCCAAAAAGTTAACTCAGCTATGTGAGATCAATTAGTTGAAAACTGCAGCTAATTGATCTTTTGCTGAATAATTGAACTGATGACGGATGTGTGCAGAAATCGCTGCTTTGAAACAAATCAAAGCAGCGTGGTGCATAATGTCTCCCTCTGCAACAGTTCAGCAACAGTCCCGGGAGGATGACATCATCCGCGGGAGCTGCTTTCACAGCCGTGTGGTGAGGTCATCAGAGAGAGGCATTATGGGAGCACCTCTAAGTAGCACCCATGGGGGTTACAGGATCAAGGGGAGATGGGGAGGGGTGTGTGGAGTGAGGCAATGGTGAGTGGGAGATTCACCAGGAGAGAAAACTCTGTGGGATGCTGAGATCAGGGACTGTTATGGCGTTTCCACCGCATCATTGCACTACACCGGTGATGCGGTATGTTATTCCATTAGGCACAATTTGTGTTGTGTGTATCTGTGTTGTCTCTGCTGCATGTTGTCATGAGTGTCTGTCTTAATGTTGTCCTCTGGTTGGTTTTTTTTAGCATTTCAGGTAGCTATTAATGGCACCAGGTCAGAGACTACAGATGAAAACAAGCCTTTTTGGCTAACTGGCACATTTACTGATATATATTTTTAGATCAGCAAAGAAACTCATTCTCTCGTGATACAGGCCTTCGGAAAGATAGGTGGTAGTACAGTCCTGCGCCAGATTCCATGTTGTCTCACACACGGCATCGCCGCAAAAAAACACAACCACACATCAGCCCGG
>CABFOQ010048743.1:16463-45732 GCA_900660455.1 Gephyroberyx darwinii | reverse complement strand
ACAGTATGTGTGTTACACGCATATGCTATGTCAGTGTGTGTGTACGTGGGCACGTCTGTGTGTATGTACATATGCTGTACATGAGCACTGGCTGGCCATGAGAAAGGTTAATGTGCATCCCAGAGCCTGAAGTACAACAGTGCCCTCTAGCTTATTGCTCCTAATTAATTCTGCATGAAAGTGAATGACAGCACCACCAAAGAACACAGTAGACCTCCCATGCACTCTCCTCTAAGATACTACAGCATGGTCTAAAACAATTTGGTCCCTATTCAGATTCAACTGCATTCATACTACATATACTCCATCTCACTGCAGCAACCAAACTAACCAAAATGAAACACATCTTTATTTCGAAATCAGGCATTGCTGGCAAATCCGCTGTTTGCTGCTGCACTCAACCAACGTCTCAATGGCACAAGATGGACAGCCGAGCTGCTGGCCAACTTCCTGTACAATGGGCCTCCAGAAGACCGTCCAGTCGGCATGCCGCCCTACGACTGGCGGGATATGTATAACAGAACTACCCAAATACTGCAGCATCTCTCCAAGATCCTTGGGGTTCGTCATTCTTTTGTCTGCACTTTTATTTGGCACAATACCTTTTCTGGTTCTTGCCTCTTTTAATAAATGAATGTCCTGTTTCTGTGCTGTGCTGATGTTCAAACCAAAATCAAGTTCTTCCCATGACATTTACATTTTTTATCCAGCTCACTCTATCTGCTGTCAGGGTTTTGGAGAACAGGCAAAAAAGACTTCGGCTTTATATCCATAATTTTGATGACCTGTCAAAAACATAGGCAGATCTACCATTACAACACATCAACACAAAACACAGTGATGTCTCTAGGTAGGAACAGACACGCAGTCGACATTGATATATTAATCTATGCAGCAAGACCCCAGCCCCCACCACCCCCACACTGTATTAATACACAGGCAGCTAGGGCCCTTGGGGTTAGACATCGGTGGCCAATGAAACTCCCAATGTAATACAATCCATTTTCTACCTTAATGGAAATTGCATTTCTTAAAATGGACACCAGGATAAAGACAGTTACTAGACAACCTTTTTACATGGTCTCCTGATGTATGTGCTCACACGTGTGGCAAGATGAACATGTTCTATCAATCCCATACTGTATGTTCAATATACAAATACTCAGTTAAGCTAATTCAATATAAATTGCATTTTTTAAAATATTGCCTATTGATTAAAATTTGATTGTAGTGCATTAATTGAGGGCTGACAAAGATACATGTTGACAACAAGATAGATGTGTGTTGCAGCTCCTGCAATTTGATTCAATTTCTTATTCTACTGTATATGCGGCTCTGCACTGTGCATGATAGATGGGTTTGACTGACGTTATCACATAAGCAACACCATTTACATCAATGGAACATCCTTTCATACTCAAGTGGATTCTAGCTTATCAATAGGATATCTATACAAATGTAATGTCTGTGAAGATTGCTATATGAGCAAATCAGGTTGATTAGCACTATGTGTTCTCTTGTATGGTGCAGATATCTAGCACTCCCAAGCCAAACCGACTGGCACCAACTGGCACAACAACATATCTTTTTAATGCCATAGAGATCCACCCATGTTAATCTCATCGTGCGGCTATCAGTCGGCAGCACCCGCACGGCCTGACAAGACCATGTCCATCCCAACTGCATGTATTGCCCTGGATGCTCCTCTGAATTAGGCCAAGATGGGATTGGCATATGGGGAGCTATCAGTAGGGACAGTTCCTCAGTCCAATACCCAAGTCAGATTGTTGATATCAGGCAGCTTAGTATTAGCTTCTTGCCCAGTGGTTTGGGACCCAAAACCAATGTGTCTAAACATGCTTACTTTCTCCCTCCTAGTATCATCATGGTTTGTAGGACTTGATGTTTTGTTATTTGACATTTGAAGATGCTACAGTAAAGAGATTGAATATAGATCGGGAAGCTTCTGAAGGCCAACTTTTAAAGCTGTAGACTACATAATACATTCAGTCAGGAAGAAATAACTGCATGGGAGTCTAAAGTCATAATAGTTAAACATCCATTACACTTTAATTTAAACAGCTGATGTGCTGGTTACATGTAACCCCTTTCAGCATGTGAAGAATGTTATCCCAGGCATCAGTCCAGAATTTGGGCTCAAAAACCCATTGCGGTCTTGTGATACCCTTCCAGTCCATACTGAACGAATGGTGTTGCTATGATATTTTTTTCCATAGCTGGATGTAGAACACAGAGTAACGAATCCTGGGGGAGACATGATAACAAACTATTACAGCACTGAGATGTGTGGACAGCTGTCAGGTGTGACTGCCTCCCAGGATAGCTGGCTCATTATCGTCTCATGAAACAAGGGGACAAGGCTACAGTACAGGGAGTGTTAGCAAGTCCATATCTCATTCGCTTGTGTCTGCTGAAACCCGAAACATTTCCCACCCCCTGGCAGCTCCAGATAATTTGGAACTCCAATCTGCGTTTGATGTCAATAGCTGAGCGATACTTTTCGCTAAATATCCATCTGCCATTTTGCAAGTTCCTGCCTGCTCCTGTTTAATTCCTTTTTTTGTAGATATTGGAGATTTTAAAAAATGTGTTAAATGGATTGATATAACCAAACCATTGAGTTTTAGAACTCGTTTGTTTGTCTTTTGTTCTTTATTCATCTTTGAACAAATTTCTTTTGTTCTTCCTTTGTGACGCCTCTCTAATTGTTAACAGTGTTTCGACCTGAATAAGTTTGAGGCTACCCCGACTGAAGGACATCTGGTGAGCAAAGCCTTGGAGCTTCTGAAGAATGATACATACTTCGCTGGTATTGTTTTTGAAAATCTCCAACCAGACGCCAGCCACCCCCCTCCTTATGTCAAGTACAAAATCCGCATGGACATCGATGAGGTAGAGCGTACCAATAAACTGAAAGAGAGGTATGTCACACAATTCTATTAAAGATCAAATGAGTAACAGACAAATGAGTAATAGTTAAAATGCTACATTAACTCATCTAACATCTTTAATCACTTACTTTGCTCACTTAATAAATACCTCAGCTGTTGTTTAGCCTGCATTGTACTGTACTGTACTGTACTGTTTAGACAAGAATGGGTCCAAGATATATTGTGTGAAAATATACCCTCTAAACAATAGTAATGATACTCTGTCAATTGAGAGTAGAAAACACATACACACACAATATTTGTGTAACTTTTCCACATTCTGGTTCAACTTTGCTAAGACGGATCATGGTGTGTGTGCCTTTAATAAGGTTATGGTCTCCTGGGGCCCGAGACAACTCCTTTAACGACCTGCGCTATATATGGGGAGGCTTTGCTTACCTGCAGGATATGATGGACCATGGCATTATACGAGCACATACGTCAAAGGCCCAACCGCTTGGTGTTTTTGCCCAGCAAATGCCATACCCTTGCTATGTGGATGACGTGTGAGTACAAAAGCTTTTATCTGTCAGACAATGATTAGAGCAGGAGGGAGGAGGTATCACAGCAATAGAATACTACTCACTCTGGGGAGTTGCCACTCACTGCCACCGCATAGTTGAGTTATGGGCTTATCAGGCACTTAGGCCCTTCAAATTTCCCTGCGGAAACTTTAAGATCTTACCCCTTATTTTTGTATCTAAACCCCTTCTCTGTTATCACTTTTCCTTCTTGTGCCAGTGTCTTATGACATCGTGGATGAAGGGATTAAGATGGCCAAATTCCACAGTAATGTTAATATTAAAAGTTCAAACATGAAATGAAATTTTAATATCCTCGAGGACAACTTTAATTATGAATTGTGGTAAAGCAAGGGAAAATAAACAGATTGAAGAGTGACGATGGAAAGAGTGAGCCAAGACTATTGATTTTATTCAAGCCACAGGAAATCCTTGAATGGTTGATGGATGCTGAATTATTAAGGCTACTGTGCTAAATCCCTTCCTTCCTTACATTTGAGAGGTGTTTGATTCTCACCAAAGTGAGCATACTTTGCCCCTGTTCCCACATAGGTCTATCATATGCAGAGATTGATAGAAGCACTCCATTTTGTGTTGCATAGGTATTCATTGAAAGTGCCTTCGTATTTCATTCACCTAGGGAGATAAATGATACAGTATTGCTCTGAATCTTCCACAGCCAAGATTTCCTTAGAGTGTGGGAGATTACTCCCATCTATGCAGAATTATGATCTCCATTAATAAAGCAAAAGCCCAGTGATGCCATCAAGAGAAGAGATAATTACCAGGGAGATTTAAGTCCAACAGCACAATACACCACTTTCAGCAGATACAAAATATTCACACCCCATGGGAAATTGCAATACCAGAGATTACTGATCTAATTTTTAAAAAAAATCATGTGCTTTGGATGCCACAGAATATACAGTAAAGCAACCCAGAAAACATTTGATGGACAGCGACATGCAGGAGGCGGACACGTTCAACGTCAACTCATTTCACATTTTCACAACATGATGTTAGTGAAAGCTAAACATTCATATTAAAACAGGTTTGGACAGTTTTTGGGAGATGATATAAGAAAGCTATTTAGTTCCAGATTTCACAATACAATGCAGGTAGCAGACTTTCATTTTGGCAACTATATTTAGACGTGTTTTAGCGCTGATGCAGGCCGTCATTTCAAGGTCAAAATGTTAGCTGGGAACCTTCAGGGAATATTTTAACCAACATATTTACAGAGGCATACAACATACAACATATGACTTTGTATTGTAGATGCAGTTGTGTTGGTTGTAATGTAAGCTTGTTGTCGTTGAAAGTTTAAATAGTAAGTCCCTACAGCATATGGTTGCCTTGGAGACATGGGCATCAAGAAAACATCAGTGCTATTAAAACCACATGCACACTAATGGCTTTATTGATTTGGTTTTCAATATCTGGGTCTGCTATTGCTTCTCTGTGAAAACCTATTTCCCCTTGACTGATAATCATGTTGTGGTTCCACGATTAACTGCAGCTATTGGCAAAGATGTACTGCACTTTATTTTGTTTTCAATTCAGTAGACCTGGTTTAACACATATTTCACATCTTTTAAATACCTAAGCCGATGTGGATGGTTTGGCACAAGGCAGACAATAGAATAGTCTCTAGGTGCTATTGGAGGGATGTCGGAGGCGTAACTAAATGCTATGCACAAGTGGAAATAATGGTATACAGTCAAGTCATGCACATGTTCGGGAGGATTATTGGCATGTTGAATAAACTAAAGGAGAAAATCTGTCTGTTCAACCCAAACACTATTATCATCCTACCTATACAATAGAGGGCAGAAGTACTGTAGAGGGAAGATGATAGATGTCCTCGATATTGACCTTTTCTGAAAAGTATACCTGTTTTCACCAGTACAGTGCAAATCAAATGATTCCTCCATATACAATAATGCATGCTCCACATCCAGCATGCCATTTCTGAAAATCTCTGAAAATCATCTGAAAAAGATGAAAAGCACAAATTTCCTGTGTCGTCATTTGCAACTCAGTGTTGTGATAATGATCTGAAATTAGACAATCATGGTACAGCTTATTTCCTAATGTCATGCCCATTCCCTCAGTTTCCTCTTCCTAAAACAAAGGATTAATAATTACAGAAGATAAATTGGAGCCATAAAGCACTACAATACCCTCAGTCCCTCCACCATTTACTCTTTTGTCTGCCTAGCCATTTGGGCATTTCTGTAAATTATTAACACTTGAAAACTGCTATTTCATTCATAAATAATAAAGGAAGATGCACTAAAATGCAGGGAGGCATGATGGGGGAGAACCTTCCTGGTAATTATTTTCATCTAGAATTGTGTTGTGTTCCCAGCCAAAAGAAAGGAAAGAGCATTGTGCATTCAGATGAACATGTTTGCAATCTGATGTAACATTTTCTCAGTTTACCAAAAGGTCTAATCTGACTTTAAAATGTAATTTTCAAAAAGCTGAGAATTCAGATATTTTTAGATGTCTCATTAACAATTGAAAGAAAGAAACGTTCTCCACCTGGGAAATAAGAAATGAATAATATAGATGAATTCAGATGATAAATAATACACTGTTGGCCACATTAATAAGTCAACATATGTGCCTTTTCAATAGCACTGTTAGATGCAGTGTCCTTAGTTGTTAGTAGAATATAAAAACATAAGTTAATTCATCCCAGAATATTGGAAGTACAATACATTCGCAAAACCATTAGTCCTTACCATAGCCACCAAAATCCATTGCTCAAGATACTAACCTGTGCAATGACCCCAAGAAACTCACCTTCTTGAAATTCCTATTTCCTTTTTGCGGTCATCATTCCCTCATGAAAGCCTTTGGATACAATGCACCTAGTAAACTACCAGCGATCTAGGCCACTTCAACCACAGCTGACCCTGTTGGCATTCTGAACCTGCGATAAGCAAACTGTATTAGCTCCCGCTGTCTTCACATTCACATGGTGCGCAGCCCAGAGATGACGGCTGGGGATAAAGCTTGACCCCTCCGGGGCCTGATAACACATAAACTGTTCCTTTATTGGCAACGTCTGTGCCAGCTCACGCTCTGGAATCAGAGGGATCTCTTGTTTGGAACCCAAGGTTGTCTTCCCCATCAGTAGTTCTTTTGCATTCACATGGGCTTGATGTGAGATCTGAAGCTGTTTTTCACAAATACATCTCATAGGCCAGCAATGGATACAAGGACATGCAACAAGGGGGTGAAAGGGATGTAGTCAGTGTAGCCAATAAGCTAGAATGTACTGAATGTAAGCACTGTTAGTATTTAGAGTGAGCGACATTGAATCAAGCAAAATGGGTACCTCTGAAGCACATCTTGAATGAAGGTATTGATGTGCTTAGCAGGGCTGTAGTCAAGACGACCTTAGTCGAGTCCAATTCAATTCCAAGACCAGGTCCAAAGCTGGCAAAGACTGAGATTGAGAGCAAATTGAGTCCTTTTCAATTCCAAAATAGGCAATAATCAGTGTCTTTCTAAATGTAAAAATAATGCTTAAAGGTACACTATGCAAGTAGCACCCCCTGCATGTGCAAGGATGACAAATCTAAATCAAAACAAAGACAAAACCTGCTTCCATCCCTCACCACCAGGCAAACAGCACTGAATAAACACCCTGTCTCCAGGCGGAACAAATGCAATCAATTCTCAAAACGGTTCAGCACCGATTTTCATAACTTTAACAACACAAGTCAGTTAGGAGTAGTGTATTTATGATATGACATGAAAAATGACTCTTGGCCATGTGACATGACTTGATAGTAACATGATAGTGCAAAGTGCAACACGGCTGAAAGTAAAGCACAGTAATGGCTGGGTATGAGCATGGGTTACATTCTATGGCTTGTGAGCAAAAGATTAGTATCATCATGGCTAATAATTTTGCTATGGCGCATCAAAACAGACCACGTTGACCAATTATTGATGTGCATTAGCAAGGCTCTTACAAAAAGGCCAGGTGATCATAGAGTTAATGAGTGATAGAGCCATCTCTCCTCTATGCACCGTTTGGTAATTCTGCTCTGTACATTTAAAGTGCAGTATTTACAGAGCACACGACACAAGACAACATTAAACAACATCAAATCTAAGTCCTCAATGTATTATTTCTCAGTGAATCTGTTGGCTAAGCTGAGCCATGGGGAGCAAAAGAGACGAATAGCTTATAGCGTTAGTAGCCGTTTGCACTATACACTACAGCAGCGCACCATAGCAACAAACATAACATTAGCCCTGTTAGCTTTGTATGTAATGGAAACACATTATGGACCAACTGGGCTTTGTCTTGAGGCATTAGATAGTTAGTAGGGCTAGACTATTTTCCCAGATAGCAGTAGTCTAGATAACAAATATTAGATACCATCTGGTTACCTGTCTAGAGGAGAAAAACAGCCAACTCATCATCATCATTTTGTTTTCAGTAGTGGCCAAAAATCTGAGTCAAAATAGACATATGACTCTCTACTTTGTCCAAAACACCAGAAAATTGGTCTTAAGATCGGACTCGAGAACGAGACCGGACACAAGTACTTGATGAATGACGAATCTAGGGTTGAGTGCACCAACTTGTTGTTGCCTGAAAAAGGGACCTCAGTGCTGAAGGGTTATTTTTCAACCTCATTTCAGTTCATATCTTAGTGTTTCTGTCAGCTAGTCCCCATTGCAAGTTTGAACGTGACCTATCAACATATAAAGTAAGTGTAAGGCAGGAAAAGACCACCACCACTCAACTGTGATTTGTCAAGGTCAATTCCTCATCTTAAGATTCTGTCAAGAAACATTAGATAATCATAGGCCCAGCTTATCGTCGCTATAATATGAAATGCTACATGTAAATATTTCATTGAATAGTAATGGGAAAGTCATTGCTTAAATAATGCTTTTCAGGCTGTCGTTTTAAACTGAAGGATTGTACATATCCCTTTTTAAGGATTATACAAATCATTTTCATAATATCTATTTATTAATATTTATAGCTTTATAAACGAAATATTCAGCAAGGAGTGATGAAAGCAGTGTATCATCAATGGGTGACTTATTTTTTTCTGGTGTTGTAAATGTATAGCTACCGCAGAACTTTGCGAAACTGAAAAACTTAAATCTCAGAAGGGTGTTTCTCAAAACTTTGTTTCACTTTTATTTAATGGCAATATACTTCATTTTATAGATCTGATCTTACTCTTAGGTAAAATGTGGGTGTAAGTGTTTTTTTCTCATATGTCACACAACTGGAACTATCTTTTCTTTAAAAAAAAAAAAAAAAAAGGATTGTATTAGCGGTGAGAAAATCTACCTTGTCTGAATGATATAGTAATTTCCCTTCAATGGATTCCACAATGCCAGCTAGCCAGACAACTCAATGATGTATTTGCTTAAAATGTGACAGGTAGCTTTTTTTTTAACCATAGTACACCGACCTCTGGGGAGGCTCTGCTCCACTATCTCTTGATTTACTGAGAAGTCAGTCTTCTAGCTCTCCTAAATTTGGGTCAGGCTGCCAATGTAACTGGAGCCCTGTAACACAGACCCGCAAGGGGTTCTATTACTTAAGCACCTTTGATCGATCAGGGAATGTATAATTCAAGAGCATCTGGTGGCAAGGTTGTCAGTGTCAGACGTGGTGTGCATGACTGATCTCTCCCCTCTAGTGTTTTGAGTAACAGAAGGAGTTAACTCACTCATGCAGTCAGCTGTTACAGAGATGCATGGGTGGAATCATTAGCGGGTAACGCCAGAGTTAGTATTCATTCTGATGCAATTGCTACCTGAGGCCTGATCACAGTGTTTAAAAAGCTTGATCCGCTACAGCTAGATGAAGCTGCTTACCTCCCTAGAAAATGTGTTAACATGTTTCAGTCGGGTTTCTTCACATCTCGGGTTGACTCCTATGAATTTAGCAGTCTTTTCAAGTTGACTTTTCAAGTTCAAGCTGATAACACAACAACTTTTTTTGAAACTTGTATGGGATTTCAGTTTTGTTTGCGCTGGGTTTGAACTCTTTAAAATCTTGGTGTCAACCAATCCTTGTGGCTCACAAAGCTTCCTTTGGAAGTGATCCATCCCACGAGGGAAGGGGAAGTGTCCTCGAAACCGAAGTCTCTCTCTCATTCAAGTTCTCACATCACTGAACTTCCTCTTAGTCTCAATGGAACTAAATTAATCTATTTATAATTCAAAAGTATCCCATACTTTCATCATCAGATGATTTAAGGGCTATCTTCAAAATGTGTGGACTAATAATGTGTGTTCTTCTTCTTCTTCTTTATTCTTTGTTTGTAATGTATATTAAATTCTGATACATAAACAAAAAAAATGTACCCTAAAACTAAATTTAGTGTATATTATTACTCAAAACGACCAAAGCCAGATACCAGTGAAGCAAGGGCTCTAATCTGAAATATCAGACAGTGAACTGGATACTGATTATATAGAGTCCTAAATTTTGAGCTCGTAATCTTTATTTCATTATAATGCTAAAAGCCATGAACCAAAAAAATCTCCACACCTAATAAAATCACCCTGGCACTGTAACTCTCTCCTGTTAACTGCCCATTGAGTAGCTCCAACATTTGCCTGTTGATCACATATTTGACATTATTCAACTTAGGTTAGATTTAACAAATGATCTGATGTACCTGCAAGTCTTAAATAGCTCTGTGTCCTTGATTTAAAATGCTTGCTAGGGTTTCATATGGTATCACCTCATCCATCCTAGCAACTATTCTTTCTCTGCTCTGTCTGCTGCTGGCAGAGTGTAGAGAAAGGGGCAGGTGAAGCCTTTGTAAAAGGCCCTTCCCATCTAGCAAATGGATTTAAAGCTGCCCAGGCGGGTTGTGTGGTAATTTGCAATTAATATGAAACATAGGTCTGTGATATTATTTCAACTTACCGGTGGTTTTGGTTTTTACTATCCCCAGAGAGTGACTCGCTGTGTGTCCCTTGCACAGGTCTGCCCCTGCAAGGTCTGCCAGGTTGAAGAAGAAAAAAAAACCCTGACTGAATCAAAATCACCTTGTGAAAAAAAAGCACTCATTGTCCAGGGCTAATTAGCAATTAAGTGAAGTAGACCTTTGAGTGAAGTATTCTCACTTGGCAGAGATTCAATAAGCCCCTTAACAAATCACTCCTCCAAAATGTTACAGGAGAAATTCATTTAATGTAAATGTACTGGAAGTATACTTTGATCAATTCTTTATGTTAAATGGCTTGAAAGTAGAACACCATCCTGCCAATTACTGCATATTCTCTTTGTATTCTGTCCACACATCTGTGCTGAACAGTGCTTTGCTTGCATTATAACCCTAGTATTTATGGAATGTAAGCATAAATGATATATGAAATCTATACTTTGTCAACAGCTATTTGGAATCTCTCCTTCACTGTCTAATAAAGTGAAGGAGCACTTTGTTATATTGGCAGAGTAGAAGATATTGACATGGCATTTTGGTGGCATTATGAAGCCAGTTTAATATCGCCATATTGTGTTGTAACAGCATGAAATCATACATCATCTCTGGCATGACGTGCAGCACTAAATGGTTTGATTGAGCTGATGCACCAGGTTTATGAAGGTTAGCTCAATGTAAGATATATAAATAAATAAAAACACCACAATGGCATGGAATCTATAAAACACCCCTCATTGAAAATCAGTAGTTTGTCTCTTACTGGATTGTCCATCACAACAATGTCTGTCTGTATGAACACAACAACACGTTTTTTGTCCTTTTGTCATTTAATGGAGTTTGTTACCAGTGTGTCTGGGGGCCCAACATCTACATCTTTATATTAACACACGTAGGGAGTATACAGCATATCAAAAACACATCAGCTCCCACCTGGCTGCTTTGCCTCCATATAAAAGACTGCCTTGTCAATAAACACCCCCTCTGTTGACTTGCAATCCTGACCTCTTTGAATGCCTTCCTCTGCAACCAGCTTCATCCAGAGTATTGGAGGCATGCTACCCATGTTCCTGGTGCTGGCCTTCATGTACACTGTCTGCATGACCATCAAAGGCCTGGTGTTGGAGAAAGAACTCAGGCTAAAGGAAGTCCTGCGTGCTGTTGGCGTTCAAAATGGTGCCCTTTGGTTTGCGTGTTTCACTGAGAACTTTGTTCTGCTCACTGTTCCATGTGCACTCATAAGTGTCATGGTTAAGGTCAGTGTAAATAAGGCACTTATACAAAGTATCAAATCACAAAGCACAATACAATGTGGATGTATACTATATTAAGTGTTGATTGCCATGCATTGCAAGCCAATGACACTTGAGTTTCAGCCACATTGCTGTAAATGCAATTTCTTTGCAACTTTGCAGATTGTTAAAAGATGATAAGCATTGTCATCATCCCACATTATGGTGTTCTGCAGAAACCTAGTCAACTTCTCAGCAATGAAGAGATTATGATTCATTTTTACATCAAAGACAATATATGACCTTTATATCACATTATCATTGCTGTGGCCTAGTCTTGGGGTATTGGAACATTTTCTATTCTGCAGAGTTAATGCTACCAGTCATTTTAAGTAAAAAAAAAAAAGTAAACTAAAGGACAAAATAAAGCTGAAGAGCAAATACTGCAGTACAATGAAAAAAGCATCAGCACAAGTAATCTAATGTTGCTCTTAAAGGTCATTCAGGTCAAGAAAATGGTTGTGCTTTGTGTTTTGGTATTCCCGCTCTTGCTAATCACTAATTAACAAGCAGTGAATCAAAATGAATCATAACCTGTCTTCAAATCAGCCTTCTCAGGCTATTTAATTGAGCATGCTACCAAAATTGCAAATTAGTCAAATTAAAATCACCCTGTAGTATCTCATGTGCTCTTTATTTCTTGTAATTGCATCACCTCTACTTATGTATGCCTAAGGAGGACTGTCATGTAATCTTGCTGGGAATGTTTTGTATATTTCCGTGATGGAAATGAAAATGCATCATCTTGGGCCACAGGATGTTGAACCTGGCACGCTGTGTGCTATGTTCCATTAACTCAAAATATAATAACTTAGTATTGTACCATAACCACCAATGCAATTGTGCTCGATAGTACTAGTAACACTAGCGATATGGCCTCAGGTGGCGAAGCACCGTGTAGGTCATTGACTGCATACTGTAGTTCCTTCCTAAAGTTAGAAGGCTTCAGTCTTGATAAACAAAACTATCATAAAATATTGCACAAAAATGAGGAATGATGTTTTATACAGGAAATAGCTTTTATTGTCTGCAAGTTATTTGTTCAATTTAAATGTATTTAGATGTGCAGTATGTAGTGTAATTTTTCACCAGCCATGAAAAATGTTCTCAAAATGCACTGCAAATCTAGTTACATACTGTATAAAGCTACAGCGAGGTACTGTCTAGGATATAAGATACAGTGAAAACAGCATGTTAGACAACTAGAGCCTGTTTCAACGTCATCACACCCATGAACTATATGTACAGTCATATGATAGGGCCAGCATCATCAATCATCTGAGCAACTTTGGGACACGGTGCACATAGAAGAAGTTGGTATTGCCCTTCCGAGAAACCATCCATCTACGTTATTTTTTCTTGTTCATTTATTGATTGCTCCTGTGTGTCATTGATCCCATAGCATGTCATTTTGTTGCTTATCTGGGGGATTGATCCCCTGTCAGAAATTAGAGAACAGTTATCACAAAAGTATTATCTTACAGGTAGATTACACCCTTCAATGCTTCTTTTATCATATGCTTTGCTAATGAAGTAAAAAGGGATGGTTCTTTTAGACGGCCCTAATCAATTTTTGCAGTTTAATTGGAAAATGCTGCTGGTAAATAAAAACTGATATTTGAACAGCTGGGTGAAATGTAATTTCCCATCAGCCTAATGTGTTTGCAAGCCATCAACAATTTGTAAACATTAATAACAATAAATTGAGTTAGTTGGGTGCCTTGGAGGAACAACTGCGAGCATGATATGTATTCAGATCAGAGGCCCATTCTAAATGATAATTTCACAGCCATTTTCAGCACATTAATAATAATAGCAAATCAGGTGGTAATTATCGGAAGGCTGTATCTGGATTAGGCGTGACAACCAGTTTTATCATCTGCACCTGAGTCCTCTGTCGTTTTACACTTGTTTTCTTTTCCGTTAGGGGGGATGTAGAGCATTTATTATTTGGCGTCCAGAGTGATATATTGGAGGGTATTAACACACTGGTGCCACACTTGGCTCCCTTCTCAAGCCAGCAACTGAATCAAGATACTAGTTTGACCAGATTTGCTTTAGGAAAAGGAACACTGATCAGTGATAATCAATACATGTTTCCTCTCCCAAGCAGTCTGTCCTGAATCCACCTTCCAAACTTTCATCATGTTTCCACGCTACATTAAAATATTTTATGTGCACAACAACACTGACTCCTGAGGCTGAATGAGACTGACAACATTAGAAGCCGCCCCAGCACTTGGAAGAGAGCTATTGACATCACATCAATCACCCATGCACACAGGAAGGAAAAAATACATAAAATGAAGCAACAGCTTTGCCCCAGAGTGCTAGAAATGGGGGTATCACACTTACATAGGCCTAGCCTGAATTTTTCAACAATGCATTTTGATTTCAACTAGGCTTTTTCAGAGTTAATAATCAAACAATTTGCTACTTCTTCCTCCTGGTCTGGCTCCTTCCTCCCTCAGGTTTCTCCGCTCGTTGCAACGCTCTCTCCCCTTATACATGACTTTAGCCTGGATCTACTCGGTGGCCATGATTGTTAAGGGCATTGTCCAGGAGAAAGAGGCGAGGCTCAAGGAGACAGTGAGGATCATGGGCTTGAGAAGCAGCATCTATTGGCTGAGTTGGGCAGTGTCCAGCGTGCTGCCACTAGCCATCAGTGCTCTCCTCCTTACCCTTATACTCAAGGTGATTTCAAACTGATTTAACCATGATTCAAGAGGACCCAGCACTTATTTTGGAGGGTTTAGGCCATCAAGTGATATGGATTAATGTGAAATGCTTAAATTATGAGCATGTTCTGAAGTAAAACCTAAGCATACAAGAGATACGTTACTTGAGACGAACACAGTTATACTCATTCAGCACAATTTCTATAATGAACTTTCCTACAGCATCTAACATTTGTAGTTTATATGATTTTTAATTAAAATTACATCAATTACAATAGCACCACTGTGCTAATAGTCCAAGTGCCTCTTTGAATTAGGCAGAAATCAGCATCATGTTGTGATGTGGAAAAATAGATGGATGCATGAGTAGCCCTCCAAAGTTTGATAGGAGTTCTCCTTTAAAATGGCAGAGTAAAAAAGTGACACATCAGAGGATTTTGAGATTACATAGAATATCAGTCAATTGGAGAATAAACCTAAAATAACAGAAATTGTTTTTAACAGTTAACTATTTACCCTCTTTGCTTCAAATTAAAACCAGCTACGTATCATAATCAAAATCTGCATCTGCTATGTGCACCCCTCTCTGTGCTTGATAAGTAGTACCAATCTGTACAGCCAATTACTAATAATCAGTAGTAATTATCCACTTTTGTTGATTTAATATTTTAATATAACCTATTCTAACCTACTTGACAGAATACGTTTTGGAGATCTGGACATGAAATGCCTCTGGTTCTTTCAAAACTTTAATTTCATTCTCTGTCTCACTTCATTTATTTATTGCTTCCTCCGATGCAGTATGGGAAAGTGCTGCAGTATAGCGACCCGTCGGTAATCTTCATCTTCCTGCTGGTGTTCTGCATGGCCACCATCACACAGTGCTTCTTCATTAGCGTCTTCTTCTCTAAGGCCAACTTAGCGGCAGCATGTGGTGGCCTCATCTACTTTGTCCTCTACCTGCCGCACGTCCTCTGCTATACCTGGAGGGACGTTATGGGTTTCCAGGCCAAGGTTGCTGCGGTAAGTCCTTCTTTAGCTCTGACATGGATTTGAGTATCTCAACTGGCTGTTGGTTTGATAGTTATCATATGTGATGGTCCAACTGTGTTTTGAAGTTATGTTTTTGCCGTTTTGACCTTGCTTTGGAATTGTTTTTTCTTTTTAAGTTATTTTTTTCTATAACTTATTTCTGAGAATTGATTGCTTTGGCTTACACCATGAAAAATTGCCAGGTTCATAGATACATTTTCTATCCCACATCATCCGTTCCTTACACATCTCTTGGTCCTTTGAGATCCCAAGAAGCGAAAGTTGTGTTTTTTTATGGAATTAACTGACTATAGATTCAGTGTGTAATATCACTGAGGGCTGTTTCTCATAAGCATACCTGCACAAGTCTCCTGATGCTGAAATTGACCAACAGGCCCAGGCTGGGGAGATCTGGGGAGAGTAATTACAAAATGCTTTAGATATAGTCCTCTATCGCCTCTACCATCTGCTTTGCAATCCTTTTCCCCATACAAGTAGATTTGTGGTTTCTGTTTTTCCACTTGTGAGCTCAAAAGACTTTGTTTGGAATCAGTTTAGCCAAGAATGTATGTATAACTTCACAGTTACACAACAAATCTAGTATTGCTCAGTTTAGCATGCAGGCTTTCCATTCTGACATATACGTTTCCAAGATGAATTGAGGAGTACTGGGCCACTGACATTGAAATCACGACATGATATCTTATAGGAAACGTTTAATTTTGTCTTAAAATTGTTCACACTATCACTATGCAGTTGCCGAACCTATTGATTTTAAAGTTTGAATTTAATATTTGTTCTGACACCATTTAGTTTCCAATAACACTAACTTGAAGGAATTTGTTAAAACTAGCCATACTCATATGAGCCTTCAATGATAGAAACTGAATTTATTAAACATTTCCGTTTCCACCTAGAGACCAGACAAAGCCTGAGGAAGTAAAGAAATTTATCCTATCCTTTTAGGGGAAAAAGATAAATAGTACACCATTGCTCAACTTTCAGTATAGCCTTTCTGCGTGACCTTTATGGAGGTGCTGGGATCATTTGTCCTTAAGCCGTCCTTTCTGCAGAGAGAGAAAAAAGATGCACAAAATCTTTAATCTTCATTGCCATGCGTGTGGATGCATCTTCATGCAGTTTCAAGCAGGTCAATGTTTCCTTGTTTATCATATGGAAATATCTAGTAGCGATCTACAATATCGCACATTGGCATCTGACATTGCTCACATGTGTTTTCATCTTTCATGTTCAGACAGTCTAGCTTATCTCTGTGATCCTTAGCAGCTACCAACCTAGCAGCTCAAATTGGTTGTCTTTGAGTAAGTCTTGTGCCTTACAGTCTGAGATTTATAATTATCTTGTTTTCTCTGTAGAAAACCTGTCTGTTCTTTCATTCCCCTTCAGACTGTGTGTCAGTTATTGAGATGTTTTAGCTTATTGAGCATCACAACCTTATTTAATCTTTATGCTTTCCCTACACATAGGGAATTGCTAGGTTCTCCCCCTGGCAACGAGATTTTTCCCCCCTGCTCCCACTAAATGGATAGGCTAGTCTTCTAATTAGCATGAGCAATGTTCCTCTGACCAAGCCACTATCCAGTTCATCCCGACACTTAATCAGAGATGTGCATGCAGAGTTTTCTTCCTCTCTCAGCTCAGAAACTATATGCTGACTAGGCATACTAATTCCCTCACATTGTCTTTGATAATAAAGTGTTTAACCTGAACTGAATTTAAAAAGATCATCTGAATTTATATTAAGAACAGTGTTGTGATTGTAGGTCTGTGCCAAAGGAGAGCTACAGTTTTGCATCAGAGGGACGCCACAGGACAGGACACATTGACAATCCAATTACCTTTTCTTTTCTTGTATTTACCTCTACTTTTTTTCTTTTAAAGTAGAAACTTGATAGAGCCTGTCTCTTATAATTTCCATCATCTGCAGCCAGTGGAATGGTGGTTGACTCCGCTGTAGTGACATGTTTTCAATAGAGGGTCTTGTTTTGTCTGTCTTCCAACTCCTGCCCTTTTCTCAAATCCAAAGCAGTAGCTCCTGTCATTTTGTCAGCCTTTCATACAGAGGTCAAGGAGTGTTGTCCACTAGCCCTGCTGTCACCCCTGATTGAGTGATTGACTGTTGATTGTTTGGCAGTGGAGGACAACAGGAGTTTGCCAGCAGCAATGCTTGAGGATAGTGGTCAGGCTAGAGCTTTGGTACTACTGCAAGGCTTTTCAAATCCTTTTCTTGGCAATGAAACCGCAGACAGACAGCATCCGTGGTGGTCCATCTCTACAGCTCCATAAATGCTTGTGGCATCTGCCTGAGTTAAAATGCTGTGAGCAAATGAGGCATGATAAAACAGCTGGCAGGCAACATGGCAATGCTGAGTGATAGGCCATGGCAGATGATGTCTCATGGGCAAAGCATCATTTGCAATTTCCTACTGTATGAAAGATCCAACCAATCTTTGTTTGTACCACATGAATCGTATTTTGCATTTTTGTTCTCAGACTAATTGGGAAGTCCTTATAAATTCTCAAAAAGACAGCGTAGAAATAAAACCATCTGATGCCTGCGTAGCGATTGTTCCTTTTTCCATCACAGTAGTTCATCCATCACTTAGGGGTGTAAGCTTGAGTTTCAACAGCAAATCTCTCATGACTAAATCAACAGCTGCCAGTGGTAATCAGAGGTTGCTTAACAGCTACGTTCTATTATTGAGCCAGAATTGTAATGAATTATTCTTTGAGGTCATACTCAAGATTAATGTTTCATAGATTTTAACTAAGGCACTTGCACATCTTTCATTCCCAGAGTTTATTGTCATGTGTGGCCTTTGGCTATGGCTGTGAGAACTTCTCCAAGTATGAGGAGCAAGGCGTCGGTATTCAGTGGTCCAACATCGGCAAGAGTCCAGAAGAGGGAGATCGCTACAGTTTCATCGTGTCCATCATAATGATGCTCTTTGACGCCCTTTTTTACTGGTTGCTCACCTGGTACATTGAGAATGTCTTCCCAGGTATTCACTACTATTTATTATCTTAGATGTCTATGTTTGCAGATGTGTCTCAGCAATGCTCACTCTGATATCAACCCATTTCTTTTATGTTGTCTGACAACATATACAACGTACGTATATAGAAGAATGGTGATGCCCTAACTGAAAAAGATGGAAAGATGCAATGATATCTATAATGTGACATTTCCTCCTCTTGCAAAAGAGGAGTCTTACATCAATAACAAATGCTGCTATGCCAACAGGCTTGTCTTAATATTTCTCTCATCCACTCTAATTAAAATAAGACGGAGGATTTGTGTCAGGCTTCTAGAGGAACCATGCACTGTAAAGTGCCATAGTCCCTCAAGCCAAGCTGTTATTAAAATGTGAATAATGGTCTCCACACTTGATCACAGGCCAATATGGGATCCCGAAGCCATGGTACTTCCCTTTTACTGCATCGTATTGGTGTGGGACACCCTCAGTGACTGACGTTGACCCCAGTTTGCTTAAAAAGGACCCCGGTGTACATAACGGTAAAATAGCATTTCATTTTCAATTTTCACCTATGGGTGTTACACACCAGTTATAGTTAACTTGTCAAATTCGCAACAGGTCATCCATAATAATAATATTCATAATAGAGGGAACATAGCTCTAATAAGATGTAGAAGTTAATTATTAAATATTAAATATTAAATATTAGCACCTTATTTGTCATATAGGGTGATAATAGAGATTTGAGATTTGGTTTGAGAAAAACAGGATTGTGCTTTAATAATTTCCAATTAACATTCAGAGGAGAGAGGTGAGATGTTCAGCAATCTTTTTTTCTTTTCTCCCCTCTTTGTTTTTCTTGTTATCAATGTGGGTGATGTTGAGTTGAGCTCACAGCCTCTTACTTGAATATACACAGGACCTGTCATGCCAGTGATCACATACTTGAAATTTATGTCATTGTTTTTTGGGGTTTTTTTTGTAACTATAAAGACTACCTAGAGAAACCACCACCCGATTTGAAGGCAGGGGTCTCCATCCGGAATCTTGTGAAAATCTACAAGACTGGAAAGAAGCTAGCTGTAGATGGACTGAGTGCAGATTTCTACGAGAATCAGATCACATCATTTCTCGGTCACAATGGAGCTGGAAAAACAACCACAATGTAAGTTGTAGGACGACTTGAGGTAATGAAGTAATTTCTTCCCTGCTTTACCATGAGGCTCAATATTCCTGTAATTTCTCAGGGGGCTACTAATCTGAGTTTCACTGTATTGTTGTTGCATTAGTTCAACTGTCACTGCTTTCAATGATGGCTTTTGAGGGGACATTTACCACACTGAGTTAACTGTTGTGTTGATAGTGGGAGTTATCTAATTGCCGTTTGAAATATAGTAGAAAGATTTGAAGGGTTTAGGATGACAGGAAATAAATGCAACCCAGTGGTTCAGAAAGAATGAGTAAGAGAGCAACCGATGCGAGACTAAGGGCTGAGGAGAAGACATCCCCTCTGAGCGACCGTAACAAAACAGAACAGAGCAGAGTACGAGAAAGGACAGAGGAAGGACTTGGTCACACACACTGAATCTCAGTTTGGATGCGTGTCCAGAACACACTATCTATCTGTGAGCTTCACAATAACAATAGCAGTTTTTGCACAAATTTGGAAAAAAAATACTCTGTTGCTTTTTTTGGGGGGGAAATTTTCAATACTTTAGTCTCTCATCACCAATATTGTTTATCTAGCTTCAGGGAATGATGAATGTTACATGCTTTTAAAATATTTGTTTAGTCTAAAATTGTCTTTTTCATTGTATTGTGGTATTTTGTACCATGGTTTGTATTTTCCTGTCCAGGCTAGTACAAAATTGCAGAGTGAAGTTAATGGAGATGATGGGCAGTGCTCAATAGGAGTTAATGGAAATTATGGCCAGTGCTCAAAATCATTAACTCTCATCCCGCAATTCAAGTGGATACAGCAGTACATTGCTTGTTCCATTTTGAGTATTGTTGATGGCAAAGTATTTCCCTACGTTACGCACGTTAAATTAGAACATTTTGATCAATTACACCATTTTGATATCATATCTATTAACAAAATGCGTTTAAGTGGAAGTGGGAGTACAATTAATTGATCATTACGCTCGAGCAGCTGCTTCTAAGTTGACAGTATTCTCGTTTCCAGCACCTTGGCAGCGTTACAATTGAAGTGATTATAGCATCGTGGGGTAAAAATAAACAGCCAAATTTAATCAAACCCATATGATTCTGAAGTTTGTTGAAGTTGAAGTTTCCCTTTTTCCCTCATGTTTCTCCTTAGGTCAATTCTGACAGGACTCTTTCCGCCTACGTCAGGGACTGCCCTCATAAATGGATATGACATCCACACTGACATGGACAGCATCCGGAAGCACTTGGGAATGTGCCCACAGCACAATGTCTTATTCAATGAGTGAGTGTATTTAGCAGAGAACAATATACTCCATCCATCCATGCGTTTTCATATTGCTTCTCCTGATGAGGACCACACTGAACGCTATTAATAATGTTAATAAAAAAGAAAGGCAAAGAAGGTGATACATAGTGTGTACCAATGGTCCTGATGAAACCAGGTCAACCCATACAGTATCAATCCTTAAAAGACTTTACTGTGGTTTACTGTTACATGCTGTGTTCTGAACAGGCCATTGATCTAATCGTATCATTGCTGGTGTTTAAAACATCATTACATTGCAATTCACTAATCCCATTGCATTATCCGATGCTCTTGTTCACTCAGTCTACTTTATTCTCCTTAATAGCATCATTGCCAACCATTATTCAGACGTATATACCACCTTTAGAAAGTCCCTTCAATTTCTTTCTCTCAACAAACTGATCACCTGCGAGTCCTGCATCGTAATAAGGTCTGAGCACCTGCAAATCGCTTCCATCAATATTCATCCCAGACAAGAGTCAAAGCATCTATATTAAGTGGGGTTGAAATATGCATGCACACATAGAGGTAGACATTTAAACATATGATATTCCCACTTGTGAAGCAGTCAAGACAGTTTGATAGAATTGAAGGCAGTTTTTTCAGTTCACTGAAGGCGCAATCAGAATGGTGCAGGATTGTCTTGCAGGGTGCATTAATGTGACAGGTTGGATCTTTCAAACACTGACATCTGATGAACTGTTTAAGGCAAATGATACCGTCTTTGGTCATTCATGCCTCACGACATGTCAGTCAAATCTGTTCATAGACTTTACGATATCCTCCTCACCTTAACAGGCTGACAGTGGAGGAGCACATCTACTTCTACGCCAGGCTGAAAGGACGCAGCCGTGATGAGGTGGAAATTGAGATGGACAAGATGATTAAGGATGTTGGTCTGCCACACAAGCGGAAGGACCTTGCCAAGAACCTGTCAGGTGTTTTATTGAGTGTGTGGAGGTGTGTGTGGACGTGCGTATGTGCATACGTGTGTGTTTATGTATTTGAGATTTTTGTGTACCTCACAACGACTGATTAAAATCATGTTAATTGTATTTTCGATCATTTGTTAATCTGTGTGTGTGTGTGTGTGTGTGTGTGTGTGTGTGTGTGCAAATGGGAAAGGAATATTATCTGTACATTATCCTTTTATTCAATATGAAGCGCTCCTGTCAAATCATGCACAGTGCATGTGCATGTGGGTGTCTAGACACACATCTGCACTCTACCTGTGTGTCACAGGGTGTAATTCATTGTCTGGGGGGCATGAGCTAGTCCTGCTTGATAAATTGTCCCCAGTCATGGATTGCTTGTGAGCAAAATCACTGAAATATGACTTTCAAGGTTGATCTACGCTGACATTTCCACTACATTAGCACTACATAGGATGCATTTTGAACAGCTCACTATGAGACTGAAAATCGTGGCAGGTGTGCGGTAGCCCTAGTAAGGCGTATCCAACTCCCTGCCATCAATCATTTCACGCCATGCAAAAGACAATAAAACATGGAGGGGCACATCCTGACACAGTTTCTACACAACCATTCCCTCATGTAAGGTCCATTCAGTACCTAATACCTAATGTTGACAGAAGTATTATGTAGGATTTTTTAGTTTTGCTGTCAACTAGATAGGACCTGATGACTATCTATTTGATAATGTAGATTTTTTGAGGTTTTTTTTGAGTAAGAGCCCATTGGGACTTTAAACATGTCCAACACAAGTTAATGTAAACATACTGTAGGTGTCTAATGATCGACTTGTCTTTCAGGAGGGATGCAGAGGAAGCTGTCAGTAGCTATTGCGTTTGTTGGTGGCTCAGAAATCGTCATCTTGGATGAACCCACAGCAGGGGTGGATCCATACGCCCGTAGGGGTATCTGGGAACTGCTGTTAAAGTACAAACAAGGTACGGGATCTGCGGCAAGAACCAAGTCTCCTCTAAAGGCTTTGAAGTCACCACTGTTTGTAGAATTGACTGTAATACATTTCACAGAGTATATGTTTGATCTGGTTCAAACCAAGAAACTTTGCAAAACTGAGCCCAGCTCAAGGTAACTTTTAACTGACAAGGCTCGGACGTATTGAATATGAGACTTATATAAAGACCTATAAAGAGTACTTTTAAGGGAATGATCTCAAATCCATCCATCTCAAATTATTTTTTAAAGGCTTGCTCTTTGTGACACTGTTGAGTGTGGGTGGAAAGAAATTGATGTAATGCACTGCGACAGAAGTCACTTCACTGAACATGGCTTTTTAAAACAGTCCTTAATTGTCTTCCATATTAGTCGGCTTGTCACTTTTTGGCCACATATACTTAATAGTTGCCAGTGGCTGTAAGCAAGCCATGGACATTATGGTAACACATTCACCCAACAGATGTCTAAATGTTTAATGTGCATTGAGCGACATTACGCCCTCACTATGTCATTAGCCTCTCTCTCTCTAATCAAGTCCTTTCACTCCAATTGGGAGCTGGAGATAACTCTGTTATAATGAGAACACCCACATTCTGGCTGGTTGAATGAGTCATATTTTGTGTCTCTCCAGTCTTATTTGCACCACAGTGTTACTGACGTTTGTCATTAAGCAAAAAAGAGGCTACAGGGAGTCTATGAAAAATATTGAAGGCTGATGTTGAGCTTAATATCGAGATTCTTGAGTTAATTAGGTGTGCAGGTTTTTTTTAGACCAAGTGACCAGATTGCTCTAAATGCGTGTTGTTTTGATTCAATTCTCCAGGTTGGTGGCAGTTCAAACTGAGAATATTAGTCTTCATTATGGTTTTAGAATAGTGAACTGGTAAGGATTTATAAAGTCTTGAACAATTTAGGCTTGTAACTGCTTTCTGATGCAAAGTATAGAAACCTTCTTTTGAGAATAACTCACATGGTCACGTACGGTCTGTTTTAGCCCTGAATTCCAAATAATTTTTAAAGAAATTACTTGTGAGGAATGGTCACACATATTAAGGTTAAAGTACTCATTAATTAATTTGGCTGAATTGAATGCCTCATCACAAAAAAAAAATCATGTCAATAAATAGAATAATTATGTGGCTGCCCAGACTTACTCACTAATTTACTCAAGTGATAAAAGGATATTCACCAAATAACATTATATTCCTTAAAGCTTTTTGTTTGTAACAACTCAATTTATTATAGACTCTGGTTGCAGTTTCTCTGGCATTTTGAAAAATGAGAACATCCTACGTAATGCATGTTTTTCCAGAAATACAAATGAGTGTTGCAAGGTTGCAACTAATATTGCAATATAAATGGCATATACATGTATCACTCCTTGTTCACGGGTTCAATGTTTCTTGCATGTGATCTTAAGTCTTCCATAATCTGCATTGTATAGCAGCAGTAAAGCAGCCATTCTAATGAATTTTTGTGAAAATATCAAGATATTTAAGATCAAATGTGTTCAATCGTTGCATGAGGCTGAATGTTGGAGAGGGTGGAAGGGACAAGCTGTAAACATTCAGTACTGCCATCTGAGACATAATTTTCTCCACGGCGTATGATAACATCCGACACAATGCTGTCCATCAGGGAAAGCTATTCTTTCAACACATGTCTAACCTTCAGCTTATCTTTAAATAGTTATCGATTCCTGGCACAAACCACAGTGTCTGAGTTGCAAACATTTGGAGGTGAAAATAAATAGATAACCTTCAAAAAATTGACCAAATCATGCTGCAAAATCTCATAATGAACAGTACCTGGTATTGAATATAATAGGCCTATATTTCAATCTACTAATT
This sequence comes from Gephyroberyx darwinii, assembly GCA_900660455.1. Lineage (NCBI taxonomy): Eukaryota > Metazoa > Chordata > Actinopteri > Trachichthyiformes > Trachichthyidae > Gephyroberyx > Gephyroberyx darwinii. The sequence continues at coordinate 21,061 of CABFOQ010048743.1, read as the reverse complement.
GGATTGCATTTAATCACAACAGCAGACCTTTTAACTTGGTGGCATCAAGGTATTTCTCAAAATCATTGATCTGAATTGTTTGCCTCAAACAGAAGTTATTACAGTTTTGGCTAATAATTCATCATAGTGCTGCTGACGTGGACGATACTCATCTCAGCCACTATGAAATCCATATCTATCCATGATATACAGGGAAGGAAACTGAATTACAGAAACCAGATTTCCACCCTCACTTTGCTGTGCATAGTAAGAGTACAACCAATTTACCTGAACCCCTCCAACTCCATTTGATATATCACTTCAGGCTGTGAGTGCACCACAACACACTATAAATCAGAATACCTTTGTGGGCCATCCACAGTCCAAACACATTTATTTTCCTCTCAACTCACAAATGATGCAGTGCATTTTTATTATTTTTGCCTTGTAAACCACAACAAATCTGCTGGAAAAAGTTTGAGCAAACCGTACAAGATGAGCTTTCTCCATCAAGCGATTTCCTCAGCCAGGCAATTCATAGCTCAACCTTTTTCCCTACGTGTTCAATTGAGCAAGTCGTGGGCATTCACTCAACTTGGGCAACTTGGGTGAGTTTGTATACAGGAGGATTCAAACCTGCTTGGCACCAACTTCACTGGGAAGGGTTGGATTTAGCAGCTCAGAGGGTGGCAGGGCACTCGAGGGGTGGGGTGTGGGTGGAGGAGAGAACAGAAATGGTTGGCCAAGCAAAACAGACTGCAGCTAATGACCTCTGAGCGTGTCCTTGTCCCTGGGATAATGTGACCTGTGAGGATACAAATTTAACTAGCTCAGTGCAAAAAAACCTGCCATACTCAGCAGACCACCTGACCTTTTGCAGTAAAGATCCACAGATCCACCAACGAAATGGTGAAAAGTCCATCTGGTCAGCTGCTCAACTGAGTGTGCATCAACTCGCCAGATTTTGAATTGAATATGTTTGATATGGCAGACCAAAAATTACATGCTAAAAATCCAACTGTCCATCAAGATAATACCTGTTTGCAGTAAAATGCATACAGGTAAGGACCATTCATTGATTCTAATGTTTTGGGCTTACTGCAACTGCTGTACTGGTCTCATATTTTTACTGTTTGCACAAAATCTTTCTCTCTTCATCGTCATAATAGTGCAGTCTGCACTTCCAGTCTCAATCAACAATCATCATAGTACTCTGATGCTGCCTTCATGCACACTGCAGAAAGATGACCATGCTGTGACTTCATCACAGCTTTAATCCATTTCTTGATTGCTAGGGAATGTGATAATTAATATGTGTTAGCTGATGCTGCATGATATGACAGGGTTTCAACCCTTGTAAATTACCTAGCACTGCACGCTGTGGTTGTCATATGCCGTTGTGCACGATATGATGCTTCTCGAATCAAAGGACTCCATACACAAGATGGGAGAAATGAAACAAAATGGGATCTCTTTGAAACACTAGTTAGAGGAGATGGCTTTGGTGGCATTCATTGTAATTTGTCCAAGATTCACACCCACGCATTCAGTGTGGAGTTTGTTTTGTTGCCATGAGGACAAGCACGAGTAAAAAACACCGTGGAGTTAGCAATAAGGAGATAAGCGACTACCATGCAGAGACAGATTGTGATATTGGCTTGATTTGAACAATTTTGATTTATGGCATCTTTTCTTGTCAAACCTGTTCCTCATAACAGCAGATGTCAAAACAAACAAGTCCCAATGAGCTGCTGAAATTCTGTAGAAATGCTCTTTTTAAAAAAAAAAAAATATTTCCATTCTGTGCCTTTACTTTTTCATATCTGCAGTCCAGCCTGTTTTTAATTCTCTGCTTCAAACACATATTCTTCGACACACACACACCCACCCACCCACACACACACACACACTATTTCAGCCGCCTTACTCATACTCTCCATGTAATTGTGCCCATTCAGGTGAATTCAGTGGTTTGGTTAGCCTCGTCTCTCTTTCTCTCTTCAGGTCGCACTATCATCCTGTCCACACACCACATGGACGAGGCGGACATCTTAGGCGATCGTATAGCCATCATCTCCCATGGCAAGATGCGCTGCTTCGGCTCCTCCCTCTTCCTAAAGAAATGTTTTGGCAGTGGCTACTACCTCACTCTGGTCCGAGGCGGGGACGAAAAGATGACGGCTCAGCGTGGCTTTATTGCACAGAATCAGGCCAACGAGGTGCGATTACACAGTGTTTGGTTACAATGGCTTTCAAACATATTTTACTGAACATGTATGCTCTTTTTCTCTTTTCCTTTTCTGTCTTATGTTCCTTTTTTGTCCTGATTCACATTTATTGATTCACCCACATTCACACTAGAGCTGTCCAGTGCAAACACAGTTTTCTACCCATGGCTACTTAGCAACTCCACTTCAGTAGTTGGGGGGGTTAAGCATCTTGCTGAAAGGTACCTTGACTTGGAGTTAAGAAAGTGGATAGTGTCATTCAATATCTCCACCTAGATTTTCCCAGGTCAGTCCAAGGCTTCAAAACAGTGGCCTTCTTCTTTTAACCTTTAGGTTGGTACCGCCCGATTTGTTACTGAATCATACACACAATTGATGGTATTATAAGAGGAAAACAGTTTGCGTCATTCAAATAAGATGTATTACCACATTTCAGATCTAATATCACAGAACTCTGTGCTGTCCAACTCTCATGAGCATGGTCATTGTGTTTCCATTACAGCAAATTTCTGTTTTACAGGTAAGTAGGGGGACAGTGCCTTGCCAAGGATACTCGTTGATAGCTGTATTATCTCATCTTGAAATACACACACACATTTGGTTATCAGCACCCCTTTGCAGCACCCCATTTGTATTGTTTGTTATGAAGCTGACTTTACATTATACTCCTACAATGTGGGAGATCATTCTGTTTGACTTCATGTATCAAGGGAAGAACTTCAACTGCAAGCCCCTTCGACACAGCAGTAACCTTTCTCTAGTCTATTATTGAACATGGCTCCCTTTGACTTTCCAGAGTGCTCTCTCTCTCTTGCTGCCCTCCCCTGTAATGATCTGTGTTTAGTCTCTCCCAGCATGAGAATTGGCAGACGCCTACGTGCTGGATGATACTAATTGTCGCTGGGGAGAGGGGTGATTCTCGATCTCTCTCGCCAATGGTGCCTCGCACACTTAGTTTTAATCAATAGAAGCAAATGAACAAGATGCACTGATGCCAGCGGGGCTAGAGCAATTACCATTAGTCTGCAGGCTCTTTGTGGTGAGTGGAGTCATTTGTTTGAAATAAATAAATAAACAAACAAACACGTTTGCGGGTGAGGTACAACACCCCCCCCCCCACACACACACACTTTCTCGAACAATGACTTGGTAATTAAGTGGCCCAATATTGCAGGGGAGCTAAGGGCTGAGAAGACCTAAGGCCAGAGTAATTCCTCTTTCAAAGATGTCAAGGCTGATCACCAAAGGGAAAGTTTTGCAAACACACAGATAATTCAAAGGTGAAACAGAGCTAGAAGATGGTTTGACTGTCAACGTCTCAATCTAATTTCACTCTGATTAAACTCTGTTTAATCATTTGGGAGGTTTATTTGACCTTGGTTGGAATTTAACTGAACTCTACATTAAGTGTGTGATCTCCTAGACTGAAAAGACACAAGACAGCTACATCACATGATGTGTGCAGCTACTATTGGTGCATGTGTGAGAGAAATTGCCAAGCAGGCACTCTTCATCACTGTAAACGGTAATGCATGATGAAGCCTTTCTAATCCAGTTCTGATTAATAGGAGAAAGACCGTCCTTCGAGGAGCATCAGCCCGGACGACGGCATCGCCAGCCAAAACTGGAGCAACGGTGACCCCTCAGGTACAACCAACTGTAAACGTGTTCATTTGATCTCTGTTCTTGCTCGTGCTGACTTAGCATTCGCACCATCATAAATAACAACGCACAGTATAAGCACCTGTGCATATTGTATGTTGCACAATATACATTTGAAGAACAACTGCTGTGTACTTAAATGGTATCATGGCTGTGGGGAAGGTTTGGCACAGTCTGACATGTAACCACTTTGAACATCATATCAAAATATTTTTTTTTTATCAAATTAAGTACAAAGAAATGATGTTCTGAAGCACTTGTCTTGCAGTATTGTTTCAGTGCACGCAACTGAACCCCAACCAATTTTGTGCTTCATAGTAGGAGCTAATGCACCTCATCTTCTTCTTAGCTGAGCTTAGTCCTTAGAGCTGCTGATTGTAAGCAGCTGATGGCACACATGTAATGGAGCCACAGACTCAAGTGGCTCTTCCAGAGATTGCTGATCCTTAAAATCCAGTTCTGAATTTTGAGTCACTGTCTGGAAACAGGGTAATGGGATTGATAGCTGCCTTTGAGAAGGATTTCATAGGGATGGCACAGGGAAAGTCTTGAGAGAACCGTTGTTAGTTGCAACTACAGCTCTCTCTCTCTCTCTCTCTCTCTCTCTCTCTCTCTCTCTCTCTCTCTCTCTCTCTCTCTCTCTGTCTCTCTCTCTCTGTCTCTCTCTGTCTCTCTCTCTCTCTCCATCAGTGACTCTAATATCTACATACCTATTGTAGGTAGACACAT
>CABFOQ010048736.1:0-13555 GCA_900660455.1 Gephyroberyx darwinii | reverse complement strand
TTACTCCAACCAAGGTGTCAGCCATCACTCCCAACGAGCCACTCCCAGCAAACAAATAACCAGGAGATTGGGTCTTGAGGCCACAGGGCCATCACACACCCCTCCTTAAAGTGAGGTCCCACCTCCCCCAAAAACATATTAAATACAAGAAAATTAAGTTTAAATCAGACAATTTTCTAATCCATAATTATCTACAAATGAAAGCTAGGCACATCATTCCAATATGGCAGTGGTTCACACAGATTGTAAGCTTATTTCTGTTATTGATGGACTAAGATGAATGTAATGTAAATGTAAAAAGACTGTTATTGTGAAAGATAAGTCTTGTGAAACACTGACCTATTTGTTATATTGCTATACTATTTATTTTGTTTTTTCTTATATTGTAGTATCTCCTAGTTTAGTCCCCTTTTCCTTTTCTATCTCTAGCACAGTATTCAGAGCATGCAGGTTCACTGCACTTTTATAATTGTGTATGTGATAAATAACCTTTTGAATATTTTAAATATTTGAATATTCTCATCAGCACCACACTATTTCCTCTTAATTACCATCTGATTGTTTTACCATCTTTACTTACTGTACAGTTACATATTTCACTTGTGTAGGGCATGATTGTGGACATTTGTAGATCTAGTAATTACAGGTTTGAGTTTCTGTCATATAGCACCAGCCAGGGTCATATAGGGCAATATCAATAGATGTAAAAATTGCATATTTTGTAATGAGAGGTTTGTATGAAAATAATCATCTTCACAGGCGCATACAAATCAGTCACAATGAATAATTTTGCTCTGGCCTTATTACAATAAAAAACAACAAACAAAGGTAAGGCCAGGTTCACAAAGTGCTCGCTGAAGAAATGTGTGAAGTGTGAATGAAGTGTGTGTGGCTTGTCTTCATCACCCACTGCTTGGACCACAATAGACCTGGAAAATTACACAGCAATTGGCAATGCTTATCTACTCTAAATGACATCATTTACATGAAATGATGTTCAGGAAATTGAGAATTACTGGTTTGGAATCCAAATTAGGGGCTTGGAGGACTAGGCATTGAACTAGTTTGTTTCGCCCAAATAGAGATAATCATGTGACTGTCTGAGAAGGTGCGATGGGAGCGGCCTAAGCATCAGTGGTGGTGGTTGGTTGTTTTCTCTTCACAATATTTTCATTGTGTTATGGAATGGCAGGCAGTCCTCTCTCCCTCAGCCCCATGTATGTGAAATGTTGTTTCTTGGGGATGTACTGCAACAGTGCTCTATGGAAAACCGCCAATGTAATAGCACAAACATACAGCTTCAGGTGTGAAAGGACTAACTAACTGAAAGCACAGACAACAAAAGACCACTGTAATGGTTCTGGGCAGTACAGAGACTCAGGCGCAGAGAAAGACTCAGGACACAAGGTATAGTTGAAAAGCAAGGCAAAGTCTTTACTGGGGCAGGCAGAATCCAAATCCGGGGAGACAGGCAAGGTCAAAACCGGTGAGACAAAACACGAGGAAATAACACTGGATACCAATGCACTCATAGAGAGGAACAAAGACAATCTGGCAATGGAACAAAGGGAACAGGGAGGTATAAGTAGCAGGTGGCACAATCAGGGGCATCAAGGTAATAGGGAGCAGGTGTGGACAAACCAAGGGGAACACAGAGTAGAAGGCCATCTAGTGGAGAAAAAAAAGGAAACACAATGGACAGGGATTAACGAGGTGTGACAACCACCATGTACAGTCCTGCTAGCAGTAACAACCCCCACCTCCCAAACAATGCAGACAGTAACAACCTCCTGTCCAATAGTAACCCATATCCCTCAGTAATGATGACCACAAAGAGAACCAAAAGAGTCCTTCAACACTGCTTGCTTTCTATTACAGTGTGTCTCATTTAATTTGATTACACAGATTGCACAGCCTGATTTTAACGGTAAATGACTGGTAAATGTATGTATAATTCAGCACCAGTTGTGAAGTTGTTTCATATGAAGTTATCTGACTAAGTTCATAATCTCTTGAACACAGAGATCAACTACATGTTAACACCATTTTACCTCTGAAAACGGTCCAGGTCCAGGTACTTGTTGGTGGTAGCTGTTGCTAACATTATAGTTTCAGAGGCTGGTGTGGATAGAGAAAAATGTACCCTGAGCTAGAAAATAGTGATTTATCAAGTAATCAAGTAATTTAATTTTTCAAACAGGAGTTTTAGGAAGGTGGTAGAGTTACTTGCAGAGATCACTATAGCTGTGACTTGTAGCTGGCTAGCAATTTTGCTAACTTACCTGCTCTCCAGCACCAGCACCTATACCAGCAACTGAATAGTCATCTTCAGAGGCTGATGTGGAGAGAAACCTGTACCCTGAGAGAGAAAATAGCGATATCAAGTAATATGCTTCTTTAAACAGGAGTTTAAAAAGATAAATGGTTTCGGAAGGTGTTAGTGTTACTTGCAGAAATCACTATAGCTGTAACTTGTAGCTAGCTAGCAATTTTGCTAACTTCCCTACTCTCTTGTCTCTTTTGCAATTTGTTGGTTGGAGTGTTCTCATTAGACTTGGGATTTTTAATACAATGTAAAGCATTTTTTATCAGAAAATGATGAAAATTCTGTCCTTTCTGACCCTCTGTTTAAGAACTCTTACAGATAGGCGCGACACACCAAGATGGTGTATTTCTCTTAGAATGTGAAAATACGACAAAATCCCAAACTCAGTTAACATAGCCATGAGAAGCGGACATAGTTAGACAAGCCCAACTCCACCAGCTGGGTGTGTGTGATTCTATACATCAAGGCAACATACTACATTGACCTAACATCCACAAAAATGATGGTGATTTTTTCCTTTAATGCTGAATTTTCATCTGTGTTCACCAAAATTAGCAGAAGTGATCCAAACTCTATTTCAGGCCTGACCATCCTGGTAGGATCCCTCTCTGAGTAGCCCCTCCAAAGGTTTCTTCCATTTTCCAAGAGGTTTCATGGGAGTTTTTCCATGTCCTCTACGAGGGTCCAAGGTCGGGGGGTGTTGTGTGCCGTCATTTATTGTTTTCATAGTGTGGGCATTGTGAAGCCCTTTGCAACTGTAACTGCGATTAAGGGCTACACAAATAAATTTGATTTGATTTGATTAGTAATCACCAAACTTCTTAACCACTTTAATGACCTTTGCTCATCTACCTTGGATGCTCCTGCACCCTTGAAAACTAGATTAATTTCTACTGTTAATCCATCTCTACAGATTAATGACACTGTCCATAGTTTGAGGCAAGAATGTAGAAGAATTGAGCGCAGGTGGAAAAAGACTAAACTTCAAGTATACAATTTACACATGAAGTTAAGTATTAATGTCCTATAATCAAGCTGTTAAGAATGTGAGAGCTTCCTACTTCGCTAACATAATTGCCATCAATCAACCTAGTAACATCTGAAAAGTTTTCTTTTGAATCTTTTTTGTTGAAAAGATCAACAGTATCATATCTAACATTTCAAGTCAAGTCCTTTATTGTCAAATGTGCAGCATCACTTACAGTCATACTGTACAATGAAATGTTTTGGACGAGGCACGTTCCAACAGGGTAGGTACACATAAATCACACATCTAGTATATAAAAAATAAAATAACATAAAAATAACAAGACAGATTAAGGGCTAAACTAGAATAGAAAGAGAATGTATGAATATGAAAAGCAGCAGGGTTGACAGTCGTGAATGATCTAGAGATGCATATGTAAATACAGATGAGCAGGTATAAAGTGCATGTGCATTGCACATAAGTATTGTACATAAAGTGACATGGGTATGAGGTATAAGTCAGCGGTTCAGTAGCCTGATGGCCTGTAAGTAGAAACTGTCCTTCAGTCGTGAAGTGCTGACTGACCGCTCCTGTACCATCTGCCAGACAGTAGCAGGGTGAAAAGTGAGTACGCTGGGTGGCTGGGGTCCTTGGTGATTTTATTGGCCTTTCTCAGGCATCGGGTGAGGTAAATGCTGTCCAGGGTGGGCAGCATCCTGCCCGTGATGGTCTGGGTGGTTTTCACCACCCTTTATAGGGCCTTGCGGTCCTGGGCGGAGCAGCTGCCGTACCAAGAAGTGATGGTGCATCTGTAAAAGTTTGTGAGGATGTTAGGGGACACACCAACCTTTTTTAGCCTCCTCAGGAAGAAGAGGCGTTGGCAGCCGTCCTCGCTGTAGTGTCAGTGGGTGAGTCCAGGTGAGGTCGTCGGATATGTGAACACCAAGAAACTTAAAGTGGTGGACTCTCTCCACTTCAGCTCCATTGATGTCTATGGGGGAGTGTCTGTGTGACCCCACCTGCAGCTTCCTGTGGTCCACTATCAGCTCCTTAGTCTTGCTGACGTTGAGAGAGAGGTTGAGTAGTTGAGTAGTTTGAGAGGTTTCTAGTAGTTTCCATGATAACATTGCAGGCTTGAAAGTCCACTCAGCAGTGGACTTTCACCACTTTCACCTGTGTATTACTGCAGGCAGTAATGGCCGACCTGATACTGTAAGAATACAAAGAAGATATATGATAAATGGTGGAAGAATAAAAAAAGAAATGTAAAAACCAGCCACTCTAGGGGTCCAGGCTTTGAAGTCCTAGGACCAGTGTGAATGTTTTCAGCCATAAAATATTGACAACATGAAAATGGTTTTTGTTTTTTTTACTAAGATTGAACACTCCTTTAAAAAATGGTATTGCTTAAAGATGCTATATTTTCGATTGACTATAATTGTTTACATGAGGGCAGCAAACATTTTTTGAGTTGAAATTCTGAAATTAGGCAAATTTTATCTAGAAAGACTCAAAATTTTGTACAGTACCATTTGCAATGTGGGAGAAAAGAAATTGTTCTTTTTGTCTTTAATTTAGACTTTGGAACAATGAAAATAGCTCTCTGTAGATCTAAGACTGAGCTTGTTCATATAGGGATGTCAGTTCTCAGTTTGGTTCAGAATGAAACCGTTTGAGAGCAGCTGACTAAGGAAACATGCTTTTTAAGTTATACACCATGGAAAACAAAATCAAACAAAGTGGATACCATATTTTTTATTGAAATGTTTACAAAAAGGTCTACTCACCTTATATATATTGTTAGTTTGGACGTAACGTGTACATAAACATCATGAAAGGTCTAATCCATTATTAATGCTAGTTTTAATATAATAACAAAAATATTTCTGTACTTTACTCTTGAGGAAATGAGAAAATATCCTCTTGTATACATTTTGGTATATATGGGCCTATACTGAAACAGAATCAAGTGCCTACAAGTTATTCACAATTGTATTTAGACTAAAAGAATAAAAACCTACTTTTTCTATTCCATCTTAATGACTTTTTAAGTAATATATATAAAATACAGTAATAGTGAATGCAACATGACTGGGATTATGTAATGCTATTTCTAATCCAAGTAATGTATGAATAATGTTCTTAATATCATCAAGCATTTTAAGATTTTCAGAAAAGAAAGGGAAAGGCATGATATTCAATTTCATTCTTACTGTACATCACATTACCCTTGCAATTTGATAAATTCTGCACTCAAAGGTGGCATAGTTAATCCCCAGAGATTAAGAAATGACTATGAAAGGCCTAGTTTGCTTGTATTATTACACCAAATAATTAATCTTAATATAATATTGTTAATGATCAATTTCCAGACAATTAGACAAACATAAACTTGATGCTAGGATGCTTTTGAGAAACCCAGCCCAGGCTTCCCTTAAACCAACAACAACATCATCCTCTTGTGCTCTCCCTCTTGGCTACATCCCAGATCCTTCATCCCCCACAGCTTCACTTCCAGGGCTCTGGTACAGCAAGACAAAGATGTTTTTAGGGTGCATACAATTTATGTGTACCATTTGTATTCATTTAAAAGTATTACTTCTAAAAAAGTATAACTTACTGAGTTCGCTCCTTGCTCAGGACCTCCATTGTACTGCGGTTTTGAAATTCCCTCCTGTAAATTAGTTATATTTGTTTATTATTTAATCAAAAATCATATAATGCACCACAATACTGGGCTTTAGATTCTTCATAGCACCTTGCAAAGGTCTCCAGAAAAATAGTTTAGAACTATGTTTTATTCAAAACAAAACAACGTATACCTAAATGTCCTATAGTATAACTGAAACCCTAGTTGATCACATTCCACATCTCTGCTGGCTTTCATGCTGGCCATTTGATATTTGCAGCAGGTGCACTAAGTAACAAAGTCAGTGTTAATGGTCTGGCTTTGCTTTGTCTTCAGATTGCAAGCTTGGTATGTCAGAGCACAGTGATGGTAAACGCCTCAGTGACTTGCTCGATTGGGTTACACTTCATCCCGGTCTAACACAGGAGTGCTTCTCAGCCCTAAGTCCATGCACTGACACAGATTTTCTGGATGTGGTCTTTATTCATGTTGTTTAGTTTCACTTAGATAAAATCTCTCTCTGTGCAGAGACCTGGTTGCCAAAAAGGGCCATTGCCAAATTTAAATAGAATCCTTCCTGTTGACATTGTCTATGATTACTGACATTTACCATTTACACTTCATTCTTCATACAATGTGTATGAAGAGTCAAGATGATTTCAACAAGGCACCAACCTAAAGCTAACTCCAAAGATGGTCAATGTGCTTTTGTTATTGCTGATAGAGTGGGTTTACCCAGAGGATATGGGCATTTTATCTAATTGATTATTGTTAGTTTAATAAAGATCATTTGTATGTAGAAGCTTCAACAAATATTACAAGACTCCTATTTATTATCAATGCATCAATTCCAGGTTTGGGATCTTGATGGCAGCACAAATTAAAGCCTTGATTCTCTGGTTTCTAAGAGTGAGAGCTTTTTGCCCCCCAAAACACTGGTTCAAAGAGTAACATAGGAATAACATCTGTAAAATTTGTTTCAGCCTGCATTTATTTTTGCTTTGGGTGGTCCTTTATTGGCACTGAATGTGAAATAAGGTACAAATAATGACAGGGCAAATCATGACAGAACTCACATAGCTTGAGTCAGCTTCCATTAGCTCTTCTACCTCGTTGTTCTCTGTACTGCAGCCCTCAGGAAAACACTCTGATGCACGCTTCTCTCTGATCGGCCGGAGGAAGTCAGCTGCTGTTGATTTTCTCAGCAGAGCTATTAAACAAACAGATGACACAAATGCATTGCTTCACCAGATGGTAACTGATAGGCTGTGTGTTGTCTGAAAACATCAGTAATATAGTTGTTAAAGGTACAAGGGTGTGTAATTTGTGTGCATATACAAAAGACTGACTTGACTTACCTCCCTCACAGACATAGGTGATCATGAGCATCACAGTCAGCAGTGGCGCAGCCATGTCCATATGCAGCCTGTTAGTCTTTCACACACTTCAGTATTGTGCCCCTAACAGCTCCTGGCACTTTGTGTTACCTGAGAAATGACCACGCCCACCCAACAACATCCTCCAGGGGAGAGCAGGGAGCATATGTATTTATGAAAAGAGAGAGAGCAAGTGTGCGTGAGAGTGAGAGAGAGAGAGAGAAAATTCAGATGATGCTGGGAGGATCAAAATTGTGAAACAAAATCTAATTTCCTCCCCACAAATATGTCACAATGGCCAACACATGCTATAAATAAGCTATCAATAAAGTAGCTATCAAATTAAGACAACAGTTACAAAGAAATGTTTGAGTGCACCAGGTGAGTATTTTACTGACTACAATTTTAAAGTGATCTGGAAAAGATGACATTTTTGAGAGTGACTTCCCAATCCTCAGAGGGGTAGCTTCAAATTCTTTCACACATTTGAAATTGAATTTGGTCTCAATAAACGGCTGTGTATGTGTATGGTGTATGATGTGGTTATTTGTGATAGGTTTTTAGTTTAAACCATATCTATAATAAATTATCAGTGATTCTTGCGGGACAACATAATTATTTGAAATTGAATTTAAGCAACAGACAACGCTGACTTCGTATATATGTATATATGTATATAAAGAGGCTTCTAGTTTCTATCTGGGCTTTATAGCTTGGTGATGCTGCCACCTACAGGCGTATTTATGTGACCTCTAATGTGCAACACAATGTGGGATACATGATTTTAATTTTTCAAGACAGCGTTAGAACTATTTTGGAGGGGGAATTTAACTTGTTCCTGAGATTATCATTATTGATACAACTAAATAAAAACAGCACATGTATACGTAAGTATACGAAAAGCCCAGGCTTTTCATGCATTCCCTTAGTGTTTCATTGAAGTAATTATGAGAATAAATAATCGATTAATGAATGTATTTTTTCGATTTTTGGGGGAAACTTGGTGAGGATCCAAAGGTTGCAGGTTCAATCCCTACCTGCGCCGTACAAAAATAATATGCAATGAATAAAAACTTTGTCCTTGTTTTATTCATCTAAACGGACCAAAAAGAATTCCCTTTCACTCAGGAAAGCTATTTCACTAGCTACCTGTTGTAGTTACACGACCACAGTTAAACAATTTAATCACAAAGTAATTTAATGTCGTCACGTTAATCACCTTACTTTCAAAGGATAAAATGACATAGTCCGTCAATTAAAATCTCTAAGGCAAGCAAGTAAAAAGTTTATTCACACTTCAGCACTCTTATTTGACTACTAGCTTACTTGCTATTTAGCTAGCTAGCGGATCGAGATAAGCGTCAGCGTCGCTATGGCAGTGTCATTTGATTGGCAAGAAATGGACGGGCGGTGTAATTTAATTGAAAAGAAATGGAGGCATTCGCTTCCATCGATTGGCTTAATCACAGGAATATGAAAAATACAGCACCAAACAACAAAACGGAACACTACTGCAACACTACTCTAACACACCCTCCGCCCAGGACCGCAAGGCCCTACAAAGGGTGGTGAAAACCGCCCACACCATCACGGGCAGGGTGCTACCCAGCCTGCACAACATCTACCTCACCCTATGCCTGAGAAAGGCCAATAAAATCATTAAGGACCCCAGACACCCAGCACACTCACTTTTCACCCTGCTACCGTCTGGCAGACGGTACAGGAGCGGTCAGTCACGCACTTCACGTCTGAAGGACAGTTTCTACTTAACCGCTGAACTATACCTCATACCCATGCCACTTTATGAACAATACTTATATGCACATGCACTTTATACCTGCACATCTGTATCTGTATCACTCAAACATCATTCATGTTTGCCAAACCTGCTGCTTTTCATATTCATACTTCTATTCTAATTTAGCCCTTAATCTGTTCTATTGCTACTTTTATTTTATTCTATTTTATCTTTTTTTTTTATATACTAGATGTGTGATTCATGTGTACCTACCATGTTGGAACGTGCCTCGTCCAAAACATTTCATTGTACAGTATGACTGTAAGTGATGCTGCACATTTGACAATAAATGACTTGAACTTGAACACCCATTTATCCCTTAGCAATCGGTCTCTTCCTCAGATGAATCAATGAGAAGGGCTTGAAGGTGCAATAGGCCCTAGACTCGTTATCTCCTAGGGTTATTGATACCGCTACACATCCTGTGTAATATGGCCGTTTGCCTCCAGAGGTCGCCGATGTTTAAGATATTATCAACCACAAAACATTGGCAATATAAACTTGACATGATGTAATAATGTTTTAGTTGATTTTCACATGTTCTAGAGTTTAAATTTGTCAGTCAAAAGCAAATGGAGAAAAATGTCCCATGGTCTCTAAAATGCTGAGCGAATAGTAGTTAATGTTACCATCTTATTTCCCAAAAGAGAAGGAGCAAATGTGGAAGTGTAGTACTTTTATTAAAACTTAACAAAAGCAATTCAAACGTCTGTATTCACTAATAGTACTATAAAAATATCTACCAATATATGGTGTGTTCTATGCCAGTGTGTGATGTGTATTGGGTATTCATAGCTTTATGAATTACACAAAAAAGTGTTTTCAGCTCATTGATGATAATGGTTATTGCCTATCGGCTAATGCCAAAATGTTTCTGAGACATTTTGTGTTTCACCAACTAGTGATATTGCTATGTTAGTTTTGATATTATATGAAGGAGGTGAGCACAGTCACACTCCAATGAACACACGCGCGCGCACACACACACACACACACACACACACAAAGTCCTTATCTAAAAACGCATCTTGGCTTTTATCACAGTAAGATGGGCCTCTTACTGTGATAAAAGCCAAGAGACTATGAGACAGTCTCTTAGTTAGGCCCAAGAGTATGCAAACTACCCTGCAGTGCTTCAAGTCAGAAAAATTGATCAATTCCAACAATGTATGTTTGTTGCCAACAGGACTTCACATCAGCAGTGGGAGCTACTCCCCCCGTGTCCCCTGAGGTACCGCATCATTATATGAGCCATTATTGTTTAGTACATTATCCTCATGGTGTTTCTCCTCACAGCAGGCTTCCTTGTTGGTCTAATTCTTTAATGGAAGAAAACACTGTCATGTAAGCTGCCTCTCAGTTTCCCAGGCTTTACCCCAGTAGCATTTTGCAGCCATATACTCTGCATCTTTTTAGCACAACATGCGCTTCAGTGTGGTCGAGGCGGTGTACGTTTCTCTGTACCGTGATGTTGCGATCATAAGCCTCTGTAACTAATGCCACGTGACGCTGAGAAAAGGGTCATTTCACCGTCTGCCGAAACCCGGGATCGAACCAGGGACCTTTAGATCTTCAGTCTAACGCTCTCCCAACTGAGCTATTTCGGCTCGTGTGTATCTGTGTGAAGTTGAAGTTGCCCTTGTTTGTCTTCCAATTCATAAAATATTCCATAGGCGTAATTGCACAAGATCGCGTTTGTAGTTCGAGTTTGATCGATTTGAACTGAAACAGTGTTACACTGTAGGACGTCTGAAATGTAGGCAGCGGCCTGATTACGCTGCTCAGGTATAAGTGCTACTGCATTATTTTGCCCTGCAGGCTACATCCCACATAGATTACTTTTCTGTATGCTATAATGCCGAGGTCCGTGCTGCCTCCCTCCCACACAGCACAAAGCCCACACTAAGTTTTCAAACAGTATTCTGGCAGAAGTTAGTTAGAAGTTAAGTCTGTACTGCATGGCTCTGTGGGATAGGGCATGGCGGGGTTAGTAGCTCACATCCTACTGTTTTAACATGGATGCAAGACACCAGAAAACATATAGAGCATGTTGGGGTTTGTGAGGTACACATGAATGATCTTTCAGCTCACACACACCCGTAATAGAAAAACAATGCTAACGTTTTTTATACTGTTTTTTTAGACATACCAACACCCTGTCACCATATTGGCCAGTTTCTGATCATTATTGGAGGTGAACACAGACATGCTACACAAACACACACACACGCACACGCACACGCACACGCACACACACACACACACACACACAGAGTATATCACATTGGTTTATCACAGTCAGAGGCCCAAGGCAGTCTCTTTGGAAGCAAAAGCATTGCAAACAGGCCTGCAGTGCTTAAAGCCATACATGTTGACTACTATGTTTTAACAGGGTATCTATTCATTCCAACAATGTATGGTTGTTTCCAACAGGACTGAATGTTCAGATCAGCAGTGGGAGCTACTCTGTGTCCCCTCAGGTACCGCATCATCATGTGGGCTATTACTGTTCAGTACTGTACTTTAACCTCATGCTATTTCTCCTCACAGCAGGTGAGCAGGCTTTACTCCAGTAGCATTTTGCAGCCATGTACTCTGCATCTTTTTAGCACTACATGAACCTTTTTGTCATTCAACATAGTTAGCAGAAGTCCAGAGACATTTAAGCAGAGCAAAGGCAGCAAACCCAGACATCAATATAGTCATATTTATTCATATTATCTGTTATCTTTGCATGGTGATACATTCACATCAGAACAATACCATGGAGGGAAATTATAGAAAGATGTGCTTATTGTACTTATATACATATTTCCCAGTGGACATGTGTATACATTCAGGAACACATTAAATATGTGTGTGAGAAGTCACATGGCCTCGCTTGTGAGTGTGAGTGTAGCATTAGAGCAGTGAATATATAAACAGGTAGAACAAAGTCAACAGCACACACACGAGGCCTATTAATAATTCTACCAATTTCTCGGTGCTCGGTGACGGTGACAGTCATTGTCACGTGTTTGTAGGACACCAAAGTTGAGTTTACCGCTATAATCAATAGAACCACATACACTGTGACACTGAACTCTTAAATTTCACATTTAAAAAAAATGTATATCTGGTCAGTATATATAGCATGTACATGAACATTGGCTTCAAAAGGACATGCTTAGCACTGCCAAAACCCCAAATCAAACTATAGGCCTTGTTTCTCTGTAGTGCCATCCCAACTTAGCTATTTCAGCGCAGCTAACAGAGAGGCCACTATGCTTTCAAAACCCAAAGTCATAAGATAGACGCTTCATTACCTTTAGGACAATTTGCTAACCACCTTTCTGCACTATATACAAAATAAATTCAAATAAGCGTGATCATATTACACCATTTAATATAAATTGAGGATCAAAAGTGTTGCAGCCACATGAATGATCTTTGCAAGATTTCAAAATAAACATTAACATTTGACCATATGATAACTACTAAGGATAAGCATAACTGCATTTAATATTTTACACTAACCTATAATTGTTCTCTGACCTGTTGCTCACCTTCTCTCTCTGCTCCTATTTCTTTGACCTTTTACAGTTTGTGGCAGTATACGCTCGGCATTTACAATGACCAATACATATTCCCATTTTGTTCACGATTCACAACATAGCACCTAACTAATCTTTCAGAGCAAGTTAAGGCAGGGATAATATTAAATACATCCAAAAGAGTCTGTTTCTGTATGTTGAAAGTGTGTCAACATTTTAGTGTTTTTCTTGTAAGCTGCCTCGGAGCATTTGAGTGGGTGGCAGATCAGATCATCTGCTGGCTAAACACATTCTTTGGAGCGGTTATGTAAGCACCACTATGAGAGCACTCGATCACAGACTTTGCACACAACTCCATATGTAAACGGACTTCAGTATTTGACAGTGCAGATATATACACTTGTGTATTCGTTGCTGACTGATTTTCTTGCTTTAAAATGGAATGTATCAGCTCTAGAGACTGTTGCACGCACAGACAGTGACAACCGCATCCTGCGTTTTGCTGCCTGAGGTGGAAGTAGACTGTGTTTAGCATGGGTTTGCTGGTGATTATATCTAAGCATTTCCCAGAGGTGGAAATATATTTTCCACATTTCTTACACAGGCTTAACGCACTGGTGAGTTTCATAATGAGACACCTGTGACTCTTTTGTGGTTATTAATGATGTTAACCCAGCATCACAGGGCCTCTGCCAGACAGCGGTCGGTGGCTTCACTAGCTTCCAGCCGCACCTGCCGTCCGGTCTTTCTGTTCTCCACCCAGGAGTTGTGTATGACGGTGCCCCCTGGGGAAGGGTCCACTTGGAGCAGAGACACCACCCTCTTCTTAACCTTGGTGCGGAGAGCACGGCGCAGCTTTTGACGGGTGAAAGCATAGAGCAGAGGGTGGGAGACGGTGGTGCCGTAGGCAAGGGCCAGGAACCAGA
>CABFOQ010048731.1:0-23234 GCA_900660455.1 Gephyroberyx darwinii | reverse complement strand
CACCCCTGCCCTTTTATACACATGCAATATTGCTTTGTCAGCCAACGTTTAGAAGATTAACCTTAAAATTGCCAAGGGGCATCCCCGCTACCCCTCCCCTCCTCTTCTCTCACTGTTTCCCTCCCTCCAGCTCGCTCTCAGTGAATACTTGCGCAACAAGTGGCGCCGCCGTAGAGCCCCCTGGGTATTAGCAGGCTGAGTAGCGTCCCAGAGAGCGGTAATTACCCCATCGCTCAGGTGATTTAAGGGTCCAGGAACATGCTGACCCATGCGTGGCACCTATATTACACTGACTGACACCTACCCATGTTCTGTAGTGTCTCAGGATTCATTCATCCCATCGTGACGTTTTTACCAATGTAACACAGACTTGATGACTTTTTTTTCCCCGCTGTCTAAACACGGCCGAGTCTGCTTTCACTCATGTCGTGACAGCAGTGGGACGACATCTATCACATCCCTGTCAAAAATCGTTGTCAAAGCACTTCAGAAGCAGCCCTGCAATGTCTTCTGTGCAGTACGGGCTGAAATGTTTTAGCCATTGGCTATTGAGGGATTCAGAAATTCATCAATCTCCTTGATTTCCCCAACCGCACTACATGTTCAAACACTGATTGGCTCCCTACAACATAACTCTGTAATCTTCTGTGCAACTTTATTACCACTTCTGTACGGGCTCATTAGACATTTTATTAGTAAAAGAAACATTAATCAGATACAAATAATAACCGCAATGACATGCACTTGACAGCCTGTTATTCAAGAGAAAGGCTTGATGGTTGGGTTTGGCTCCCCACACCCTGTAGACAGAGTGGTGACAACAGGGAATGTTTCAGTTGTAAAGAAGTCAGGGCCAATACTGGTTAATGGGAAGGGGCTGGTCCTCTGCCCCTGCACTCCTCAGCTCTCACCCCTCTCTCTTTATTCCTTGCACAAGTGGTCATGGACAAGTGGTTAAGGTGACATCAGGGCGTCCCTGCACAAGGTCAAATACTGCCGACAATGAACTGTTTAACCAATTTCCCCTGTGGGCATCGTAAAAGTTTTATCTGATCTCGTGTCTCTGCATTATCTAGCTCCTCATCTATGTATCTATTAGATACTATACTAGCGTGCACCAACAGTACCTTTGCACCCACTTCTAAGTGCATGCACACACAGGTTTGTAACTCAGCTCCAAAAAAAGTAGTTGTACTCGTATCCGCGTATCCATTCCACAGGCATAAGCTAACTGCTGCTTCGGGGCTGTAAAACAACGAGTGCCGTGGGAAAACGTGCATGTGGTAATGTTGTTCAGAGTAAATCAGAAACCATTCATCTCAGCCTAAATCATTATCTAGCAGCTATGGTGGTCTTGCAACTCAAGGGACCTATAATAAAACAAATATTTAGCATCTGTAAGTTATGTGATATTCATTTAGATGGCGAGAGAGAGAGGAGGGGATATCGAGAGAAGGCTCGGAAAGCAGAGAGATGGTAGGAAGACGGATTAGAAAAGCTTCCACTCAAGGTTTTCTCAGCATTTCTACGTCCTTTCTTCCTCCTGACATTACGTTACGGCACAGGGTGAAGAATCTTCTCAGTCATAATCCCTGCAATTAAGGCTAGGTGCGGCTCCATTAGCTCAGCAGGCTTCGACACAGATTAGTAATGACCCAGGAGAGAATATAATTGCTTCTTAATTTGAAGTTGTGAAGTGCGTGAAATACCTGAGGCTCAGGATGCCGTCGTGGTTATGCCGGCAATGGTTGATTAATGGATTAGCTACTTTAGTGAAGCTTCGTACGTCCTGTTTTACGACGCCGTTTGCACTTGTTCTCCACACAGGGTTCTTCAAGAGAGAGATGTTTCTCCTGAAGACTCCCTGTTTTGAAAAGGTAAATGTGTATAAAATAGCACAAAAAACCCACTTTCATCTCTTTGAAGGTGTTGTCATGATAACGATGGCAGAAAGCTGTTAAAGGATATCTCTGTTTTGTACATTTTCATCGTTTTTTTTTTGCCTTAAAGCTGTTTTACAATGAAATTAAACTGGAATTTACTCATCATAATTATCATAACATCATAATTTAGCCCCTGGAAATGATGAAGTCTCCAGCTTTCTTACTATTGTTAGTAAAATAACCATTTCAGAATCACATGAAAAAAGTAATCATCAATTTAGGCAAGTATACTGGATTTAAAAAACTAAACAAAAAGGAAAGTTAATCAAAAGAAGATTGGTAAGACTTCACCTCAGGAACTACAACAAACAGCATGTGGGAAACATAAACATTTCCATCCATCTGTAAATGACGTTGTCATGTTGGCCAGCAAGTTGAGACACTGATACCCTCCATTATTCCTGCCTAACATCTGTCCAAGCTGACTAATACCATATCATTATGGGGCCTTTGACTAGCCATAATGGCCCTTTAACTGGTCTGTCTTGTCCTCAGTGAGACATCTCCCAAGTGCCCAGGCATTCAGTGACAATACACCAATCACACCATGCTGCCCAACCCTAACTGACCATAATGTAAGAACAGGGATCTAAGCTGATTCTCAGAGGCAGGATTTACATTGGGACAAAAAGAAAATTGAACCCAGAGAGCTTACTATTGAATTGCTTTAAAAATAGTGTTTTTTTTAAGAAATAGCATTCATGATAAAGAATTGACAAGTTCAAGTTTATTTATCAAATGCACAGTAACAGTAAACACAGTATATGAAATGCTTAGACTTGTCAATGAATACAGGTTTGAAGCCCAAATCCCTTAAAATATCTATAGCAATCAAACAGCAATACAATTTTTATCTTTAATATTTTTAGATAGGCGGGAAAAGGTCACGTCAACAGTCCAAGTCCAAGTCAACATGGGTGCGAGACCGAGAGAAGTCCAAGATGTCACACAAGTGAGACTCAAGACTGAGACCGGGCTCAAGTACTACTACTACTACTACCTGCTAAAATAAGATTTTTTAATATCTTGTTATCAATTCTCAGTACTTGTCTCATCTGTATAAACACGTAGACACGGTAACAAATACACAGATGGACCAACGGTCTGAAAACACCTTAACATGGGCGTTGTTTTGATAGACATTTGCTAGACTGTTTGTCCCACCTCACACCACCTACAGTGTCTATGCGGTGGTCTTTGAATGATGTATTGATCATCCTGACCCGGGACCCTACCTATCAAAGGCTGCTATTGAAGCCATGTCATCAACTGTCAATCTGAGGAGATGGATCTGGTTTCACCTCTCCTCAGGCTCTGAGAGGAACTGAAACAACTATCCTATAATACACTCTCACACTCTCTTTCTCACACACAACACACAGACCTCCACGTTCGAAAACCAGCTATACAGCAGCTCCATTTTCCCAGGCCTGGTCACGTGACCGGTTGTTGTTGCCGTGAGAATGCGGCAGCGGCGTTGGGAGCCGAGGAGCAGTAGAAGAAGAAAAGAGGCCGACAAGCAACAGGATGTCAATTACGCAGCGGCAGTGAAATCCACACTTCATGCTGGCTTAAAGCTGTCAACTGTCAATAGAGAGGAATGCCAGACGGACTGCCATACCGGGGTCTGCTCGGGAGCAGAACAGTGTGTGCCTGCGTGTACACACTTTGTAACTGTAATTGGAAACATTGATTTGTGCAGCACACACAAATTCACACCTGCACACGCAGGCGTGAGCTCAGACAGCCACGTCTTGATAATTGAGACAAGAATGAGTTTGGCCCTCATTTGTTGCTCACGTTTACCAGTACACAGGACCTGATGTAATTATGAAGTGCTGTTTCCTATTCCACTGTGAGTCTAGCTCTCTCTACCTCCCCGGTGGAGGACTGACAAGCAGGGACACTGATGTGTGTTTGCAGTTGCCAGTTTTTAGGCCCGCAACTAAACATTACCAGGGGAATACTGCTGGGTTGCACTGATTTCCTCTTCTCCTGTAAAGAGGACTGTGAAGATAAAAGACGCCGGTAGCACCAAATTAAAAGCCTTTTTTTAGGATGTGAACGAATGAGCAGATTAAGAAAAGTCTTGAAGAGTTGAAAAAGGTGAGTGGGAAACTTTTTGATAGAAAATGAAATAAAGTGAGGGAAAGCCTTTACGGTTCAAATGCTGCAGGATGATTGAAAAAAAAAAAAAATACAGGAGACTGTTATGGTGGGATTTGACTGTTGCTGCTGCCAGAGGAGGTGTCGGTCCATGTGCTGCCAGTGTTTAACCAAGCAGAGGATTCTTATTGGTCTCTTAACAGAGAACCTCTTTGATTGATGAAGACGGCCCCTGGTGCACCACTTAACTAACCTCAACGAGTTTCAAGGCACACTCTGATAGAAGGTATGAAGTGGCTTGATGAGCTTCTGTCGATACGTTCAGTCCAAGCGGAGATTTACTTCCATAATCGATTTAGATAACCGCAGTGTTATATCGCTCCCATGTGTGACATTAACTTTGGAATTCTGTATAACTTTTAGTTTATAGCACCTGAAACCAGACCCAGACCCTGTAGAGCACACACACACACACATACACACACACACAAACCATAATTTAGTGCTGAAATAGCTCCAGCATGGTGGGGAACTTGTCTGTGTGTGTGTGTGTGTGTGTGTGTGTGTGTGTGTGTGTGTGTGTGTGTGTGTAACCACTAAATTAAGGACTTATTAGGACTTAAAAACCCTATCCTATTTCACACGGGGAGGCTCTGGGGGAAACGGGGATTACTCTTCAAAGCCAGCAGTTTGGTGCTTTTTTTATGTTATAACTCTTAATATTTTACGTACATGTGATGGTTCAAGTATTTAGAGAGTTCAGAAGTTAAAGTTAAATGTATTAACGCTACACGTATGGTGCATGCCACAAGCTGATTACTCGTGTTATAGATTTGATTCCTAACACGTAAGAAATAAATGATTTCCAGAAAACAAAAACAGGCGAACCCTCGGCGTGAATCAGCCGAGCTGGCAGACGTTTTGATATTACTTCAATTTCCCTGAAAACACGTCACACAGTTGAGCATGTTTCCTCTCTTTTTTTGTTTTTTGCTTTGAAATTAAGGTTAAAATAAAATAGGCTGCCAGATTTTGATGAATGAGACTCATTCAGCTAAATTAACCATTATACGCAAGTCATCCAAATCCCCAAGCAAAGATTAGCTGTGGTGAATTTAGTGCAACAAGCAGCACTTATAACATTTATGAGATATTTCTTAGAAATCCGGAATTCGGGCACTTTTTTATTGAAAAATGCTGCCAAACATGGGACAATGTGGTCCCATTGTATTTATATTTTACTGCGAGAACAAAATGATCATGTCAGCACTGCGATTCAAAGCAGTATCACAACCGTGCTACTTACCATCAGAGTTTCATACACCCAGGATGTTGCATTAAACCAGTTTGTGTGAATGTCGGTAATAAGCAGTGGGTGAACTTCAGCATGCAGCATGGAGGCTTTTCAGGAAAACAAACAAAGTGCTCAACCAAAGGCCCCAAATCTTCCAATCCTCCATTACCCCCACAGTAAATACATCTTCACATAAACACAGAAATGAAGGGCAGAGAAGGGGAAACGCAGCACGATTACGGGGTGTTCAGAAGCCGCAGAGCCGCCGGAGACGGAAAAGGCCCTTTATGAGTTTAGATGCATCACAGAAAAAAGACCACAGCCGTGATTAAAAAGGCTTTCCCTGGTTATAATCACATCCAGCACTAAATAAGGGTTTATATGCATGGCTTGATTGGAAATTAAATGTGTTTAGTTTAGAAAGTCGTTGCACTACAAAGTCAAATAAAGATATATAAATATGGTTAATGTCCAACCTATTAGTAAGCTACAATTAAGTCAATCAAACATGAAAGTGATGAACTAAACATTTATTTGCAAAAAAAAACGCTAGGGTCAATTTGTTTATTGATGGAAACTTTGTGCTGAGGAAGGAAACAGAAGAGAAAATAATGTCTGAATCACCATGTTTTGTTCTCTTTTCACATCGTGTCTGACTCAGTGGACTCATTGTTTTTTTTGTGAACAAAACTCTGCGGAACGGCCTCTCCAAATTTGACTAGTATTGTCCTATCTATCATCATCTTGCATTAGCTGTCCGGCTAAAGGCACCGAGGGAGGATATCGGATTTCTTATGGGGAATAGAGATGGATTCTGAATCAGAAAGAGAGAGAGAGAGAGAGAGAGAGAGACCACAGTCATCATGTTCCCCTACACAGCAGCTGCCAACAGCAGGACAGTTCTGTGTCATTGTGTTGTTTAGTGTCTGTGACACAACAATGAAACTCTACCTGTCTCCATTATGATGCCTCCACTCATAACCGTAGCAGCTCCGTTTCAAATAGGAGAACCTGTTTTGTGCTTTTGTGAGGCTGTCACTTGACCTGCTCACTGCTCTTCCCTTTTAAAACAGTCTCTGGAGGTGGATGTTAGGAAGGGCGCGTGGGGAGAAGTCGGGTGGGATGGGTGGCGTGTGTGTGTGTGTGTGGGGTGGGGGGCGTGTTACGGGAGGGAAATCCTTTTTTTTACGTATTTTCCATTTTTTTTCCTTACTGTTTGTTTTCTCCATTCAGACACAAATAGTTTAGTCTCTTCCTTCAAGAGATTCAAAACTAGCAATGGCAGACATACAGAACTGCACTGTACCTGCAAGGCATCGTGTCCGTTTGATGTGGGTTACCATTTGTAAGTCAGTTTGCATTCTCTGCTTCAGAGGCATTTTGGTTTTGAGAAGGAAATGTAGAAAAAGTGTCTTACCGAAAGTTAGGGGGGCTTACATTTACAAGAAGAGAAAAACTAAAAGCTGCTGCTACAAGAGGACTCCTTGTTCTCATTTGATGTTGAAGAGCTCTAAAAATATCCAACGATATTCTCACAACGACCGATGGCTTGGGTTTGATAAGACCTGCCTTCGTTAGAGTCACTAGGCCATCTGAATTATAAAGTAAATTTTTAAGATTTAAACTACTTCTTTCCATGTAGGTTATTATCCATCAGAAACTAAACAGATTGAAATGAACTTCTTATTTCCTTTTGAGGTCAGGGTTTCTGATTGTACAGGAAGTAGGTCAAACTACCAAACTCCATCATTTCAGGTTACTTCATTACATCATTTCAACTTACTTGTGTCATTGTCACATTTGGTTCATGTCATTTTCATATCATGATGCTTCATGAGTAAGAAACGTGGTGATAGAATAATGACAGTGTGGGGGGCTGCAACAGTAAATTATCTTGGACAACAGCTCCCCCTTCTGACAAGATAGCAGACGTGCACAACAACATGCAGTTGTGTGAATTAAGTTTTCTGTGACGTCTTTGCAGTCCCTGAGCGCGGTCAGGAAAATAGCAAAAGGACATTTTTCTTTCAGGCAATCTGATGTTTGTGTGGTTAGTGGACGGGGTGACGGGTTAAAGAAATGACGTATAATAAGGATTGTTAGGATTTAAACATTGTTTATTCATCCATTCTGTGACCATAATCTAGGCTTGAGTCACACAGTAAATATCCTTGGGAGGCTCCTCTCCTCTCCTCTCCTCTCCTCTCCTCTAATACCGTCATCTCATACTGTGTTGATTCTCTCCGCCCCATGTAAATGCTATTTCTCCTCCATTACCGCTGCCACCGACAGGTCAGGCCTGGACAAATGGGTTGCCATGTAGAGATTAAAATGAGTTGAGAGAAAACACTTTTACATTGTGTGTGTAACGGTAACAAATCGAGTTTATATCCTGGATAATGTCTCTATGAAAAATGGATTTATTTAATGAACATTTTCAATATTAAAGAGTGTGCTAAAGCTACTGTTGTTGCTCATGAGACAATGTCAGCAGAAGTAAACGTGAGGTTGTCCTGCAAGAGAGCCTGTGTGTCCTGAGCTCATCTCGGGGGCAGTTAGACCAACGGGTAGCTGAGGAAGGTTGTGTTGGATCGCAGACCCATAATGCCTCCTGTTCTTCATGATGCATACCGGGCTGTTGACAAGAGACGAGGGAAAAGAAGGATTAAAGGAAGGAAGGAGGAGGTTGAAAAGACAGCAGAGGAAAGGCAGAGCGGAGTATGACAAGGTGATGGTGCATCCAGTCACACACACATGTATGTAGTGGTGTGACCAGAGATGCAGCCTCCTTAAAAGAAATCAGGCCAAAAATAAATTTTAGTTAATTGAAAATATAAATAGATGGAAAATATTGATCGATTGATTGAAAAAAAATGCTTTATTTGCCACAGTGTATACCCATCAGGATTTTCCCTGCATTCAAAAACTTAGTCAATGTTTTTTTTTCCTCTCCCAATATTATAGCACAGGTGAATTAAAAGTAGAAGATATTTTACACTTCTCAGCTATTAAGGCCCTTAAATCCATGCAGTGTCAGCTTGCCCTAACCGGTCAATTTCTCCAAAAACGCAGCCAGTTGGGAAATTAGGCCGACTGAAGCCTAAGCTGATTGACTGTGAACGGACACACCATGTAAATACTCCTGAGCTAGCGTTCTGGAGTAAGTTTCAGAGCAAGTCTTGCAAGATTAGTTTTTCAGCTATTTAGCAATTACGCATTTATATCAAGTAAAAAGCATCTTTCTTAATTTTCCAGTAAAAGGCACCTTGAGTGTCTCAAGCCTTCCAACTTCATGTCCTTGGCTTTGTTTGCCTCTTTTGGAGTCGTCAAACGGTCTTGAAAACTACAGTTCTGCCACTGTGCTAAACCATCTGAGGGGAAATTTGAATCCTTCAGTGCAAAATATTCGGTATCTTACTGTTTGAATAATGGCTTTTGAATGAGTTTCAACAATCTTCTCTGAGTGAAGATTACATTAGGGTTTCAGAGAGGGCTCCGGCAGTGTTGTTTTTGCTCTTAAAAGCTTCAACCCCGCCCCCCACGCAAAACCTTTCCCAGTGGCAATTTTACCATGTAAGCCTCCACGAAAGCCAGGGAGCAACACTCTCACGAGGCATTAAAAGCATTAATCTGGTGAATTGTTTTTCTCCCTTACCTCAGCACCAGCAGGCCACACAGTGATTATGTGTCCCGGGCCCGCAGTCCAGAGATGTCAGCGGAGCCGATAAACCATAAACCTGAACGCACAAAAGGAATGGGTTAGTTTTGATTTTGTGTGTGCTTGCGTGCATGTGTGTGTGTGAGGATGTTTGTGTATGTGTGTGCCTCCCAGCTAACGTTGAATACCCCATAAAGATGTTTGTGCCACAGGACCTTGGTCTATTATTTATTAAAATACTTACTTACTTTTGACTTACTTTGACTTTCGAAGTTAAAAGGAGAACAATTTGCGTTTGGAGGAGCTGTTTTGGTTTCATTTTGCCAGATAAGAAAATCATTACCACACAAAAACAACAGAATTGGTATACTAACTAGATCATGGTCTGCTGTGCCTCGTCTAATAGAGTGTGTTATGGTCAAAATAGTGCTACAGAGGCCATCGTGTCCCAGATTAAAACATCCAAGGTAGGACCTTCTCCAGACCTGGTAATTGGTTTATTGGCTTTATTGGTTTATTGACTTTATTTATTGGCTTGGGTTCAACTTCTGTCTCTTCCTCCTTTATCTCCTTCTTTTTGTCTCCTACACCGTCCATGTGCACGATAAAGTACTCCTCTTTATCTGTCTGGATCATTCTTGTGTGAGAGAGAAAAAACTCTGTTGGTCAAATTCAGTAGTCACAATATAAGATATCCCTATTATGTATTATTTCTGTTAAGGCTTCCCTACATCAGAGTTATTAGGATATGTGGAGCAGACCTGCCTTGCCTTGTGAAAGGAAATTGACTTGGTGTGTAATGGTGTACATTATGAAATATTCAGATAAAACTGGAAAATTAGCAATTAATCAACCCTTACTTAATTGGTTCATTCACATTTTGACAGCCGGTCTTTATCAGGCATACTCTAATGCTCCGTTAGTGGTGAGGGATAATTAGGCCAATGTTAGAATGTCTGATGTTAGACCTCGTCCTCCCCTCAGCCACCTCTTCCAGACTGTCCAGGCTCTCTCCCACAACTGAGCCAGCTTTCTTGACCAGCTTGTTGAACCTGTTGGCATCCTTTGCCTTGATGCCACCTCCCCAACATACAACAGCAAAGAAGAGTGCACTGGCCACCACAGTCTGGTAGAACATGAAGCAGCCTGTTGAATGACCTGAGCCTCCTCAGGAAGTACAGTCTGCTCTGACCTTTCCTGTAGAGGGCATCAGTGTTGTGTGACCAGTCCAGTTTATTGTTGAGGTGCACCCCCAGGAACTTGTATGATTCCACCACCTCCACCTCCTTACCCTGGAGGATCACAGGTGGTGGTGGTCGCCTCTTGTTCCACCGGAAGTCCACCACAAGCTCTCTTGTCTTGCTGACACTGAGCTGTAGGTGGTTGTTGTCGCACCATCCGACGAATATCTCCACCAGACTCCTGTACTCATCCTCATTGTCCTCTTCGATGCAACCCATGATGGATGAATCATGATGGATGAGAACTTCTGGAGATGAGTAGACCCAGAGTTGAATGGAAAGTCTGATGTGTTAGAGTGAACAAGAATGGCGACAGTACCGTTCGCTGGGGTACACCTGTGTTGCTCACCAGCATATCCGACATGTTGCCCTATAGACGAACAAACTGTGGCCTGCTGGTGAGGTAGTCCGTGATCCAGGGTGCCATGGCGTGGTCTACCTGCATGGCTGCGAGCTTCTCTGCAAGCAGGAGTGGCTGGATGGTGTTAAATGCACTGGAGAAGTCAAAAAACATGATTCTCACAGTGCTCCCAGGCC
The DNA here is from genome assembly GCA_900660455.1 of Gephyroberyx darwinii. NCBI lineage: Eukaryota > Metazoa > Chordata > Actinopteri > Trachichthyiformes > Trachichthyidae > Gephyroberyx > Gephyroberyx darwinii. Next base: position 12,455 of record CABFOQ010048731.1, on the reverse strand, counting down.
TCTCCAGGTGAGAGTACGCCTTGGTGGTGGTGATGGTGATGTTATAGTAGATAGTCATTCTGTCCTGTTTCCTTACCTCACCATGTCCAGGGCTTTCTGCAGCAACATAGGGTTCAATTATCTTTCAATTCATTTATAAAACTGAACTGAAACTGCAGTTTAAATGCAATTCAATCATCTTCTTTAAAAATATAACAAATAGTATTCATGAGAAACATCTAATGGCAAAGGTCCTGAGAATTATGGGGGGTGAATTGAGCCTCTGCCTGCAGGAGCTGCCTGTCTGAATCACACAGATGAATCATCGGAGAGGAGACGTCCATCTGCAGCAGCGATCATGGGCTGGGCAAATCATATTCACTCCTCATGTAATGGAGGTGATCTGGAGTGGACATAAAAAATGAAGATAAAGACAAGGACACACACACACACATACCACACACACACACACACACACACACACACACACACACACAAAGCGCATATAAAATATGCCAGACAAAAAAGCAACTACTTAGAGCAACAATAAAAAGACAGAGCAAGAGAAATATAGGAAGAGAGAAAGTGAGAGAGTGAGAGAAAGAATCAGAGACTCCGAGGGAGGGAGTGAGTTGAGCTTTGTATTGACAACCCAGTGGCTTTGGATTTGAAACATCTGTGCAAAATGTTCCAAAAAAAAAAGAAGGCAGCTGCTGCATTACAGGACAATGAAGTCATGGAGGAAATTACAGCCTATGCACAAGCTGAAAATACAATAATGTTTTATCATGAAAATCACTACCCTTTTAGAGTCCAAAACAATGAAAACAATCTTCCATTCTATCATCTGTTGAGGGATCCGAGAAGAGAAAGATTTTAAAACAAAATACTATTGCACTAATGCCCCCTGCTATTTGACGAAAAACAGATAGCAAAGTACATAATGGCAATGATGTAGATGGTGTAATCATCAAATACCGACCCTTCTGATTCTTTCCTTGTAGCGAATTTGCATTTAATATGCACTTGATAGTCTGAGTGGAGGGCTGAAGGCAATTTGTGTAGGATTTAGATGCATATGTTAAAAAATCACAGAGTTTTGCGAATCCACAGATTGATAGATTTATAAATAATATATAGTAATATATTAATACTAGTGTAAGTGTCTTGCTACCATACCAAATCATGTTGACTCGCCTATCACACATGCAGGCTCCAACTCTGATCTCCAGCTGTATTCATACTGAAAATGTTCGTATCTCAACGAAACTGACTGGATTCAGGACCTCAACAGGTTTATCCTAGTAAATGAACATAAATGAACACAAGTAGCCAGCAGATGTCACTGTGTTCCCTCTCAAGTATCTAGAGACTGAAGGGTTACCACTGACATCACACAGACCTGCACTTCACATCACACAGACAGAATGGTTATAACTGAAACTGATACAAGCCTTTGTACTGTACATTACTTAAACCTGGATTGGATGGCCAAACTTTTTACTTTTTAAATAGAGAGTGCAGCACACTCCCTCTTTACTTCATTTATTAATTATCTTTACTGGCTTACTCCTATTCAGGGTGGGCTGAAGCCTATCCCAGCATGCATTGGGCGGAAGGCAGGGAAACACCCTGGGCAGGTCGCCAGTCCATCACAGGGCGAACACATAGACAGACAATACTCACAGGCAATTTAGAGTTTCCAATCTACCTGGCTGACTGCAGCACCCGGAAGAAACTGACACCAACTGGGGGAGAACATGCAAACTCCACACAGAGAGGACCAAACCCCTTCTTGCTGTGAGGTGACAGTGCTAACCACTGAGCCACCACCCCTCTTTCCTATGGATTCTTCATTTTTCTCAATACTGTACCAAACTGCACAAAACAATGATGAAAATAATGAAAAATGAGATGTCTGTGTTTAAGAGAGATGGGGCAAATTTAGTTCATAGTAGAGAAGGTCCAAGGCTTTTTGCAAAGGAAGAGGAAAATAGCATGGGTTCAATTCCTTGTAGGGATTTAACAATCTGATTTTTTTTAACCTTTATTTAAAGTGGTAATCTGTGAGAGCCTGTTTTTTTTTCATTTTGGCGACACCTTTGGTGATAAATGGTCAGACAGTGAGGACAGTGCTGTGGTCTCTTTTCTTGTTTGAGTTTCTGTAGTTTATGTTTCTTCTGTTTTCTTTGTCTGTTCGGCCGTGGTGGCTATCGCTGCTCAATCTAACTCTCCAGTTCTTCTTCTATTTATTCCAAACAAACCGCTGTTGCTGCTGCTGCTGCTGGAAACGTAAAATGCAGAGGATGTTTCCTGGGAAAGACCTACCTGACACCTGTTTTGAGCAGTGAATGTAAAAGCTTTCATGGTCTTGGTATTGGTTGAATCACTATTGTGTTGTATCAACATGAAATTGTCACAGGAATATTACTTTAATAACCAGAAAACATATTGAGGAAAGGGGGAGTATTGAGTTTACATACATAGAGAGAAACAAAAACAAGAGAATGGCACAAAACTGTATTTATAACCTTCAATTAAAACATTTATGTTTACAATTAATAAGGATCTCCAGGGTATGCTGCAATTGATTCCAGGCATATGGAGCACACAATCTAAAAGGCTTTCCCAGGTCCGTGATAACCCGAGGAACCTGGAGCACCTGCCAGTCCTGAGAGCAGATCGAATACAACTCTCTGGTTAATAAGCGGCGAAAAATAAGAAGTCAATTTTAGAGCTTTAGGCTGATCTCTTCTCATATACAGAAAGGCCCAGCGCACTTTTGCTATAAAATACAGTGATGAATACCCAAGCAGCTAGGGGCTTCAGATTGGAGTCTATCTCTATAGAATACATCACCATAGTCCACCATGTTGCTTTTTATCAAGGTATCAATGTGGGTCTTAAAAGTAAATTTGTCCATATTCCTAGAAACTCTCTCAATATGAGCACCATTAGTATTTGGAAGGGTTATAGTTATTCATGCATTGGCATTAATATTTCAACATATATGTCGATGTATCATCATTCAGCACAATTTTGAGATCCATATTATCCTTTTGAAGGCGAGCTGCAAGTTTTCAGAAGCAACATGTAGAAAATAAGCAATAGAGAAATGTGTCTTCAGCATAGAGGTTTACCTTATCAGTATTCATGGATGAGACAATATCAATACTGTATAAAGGACAAGACTAATATTGGGGAGCTTCTTTTGTTATGTTCAAAAACTCTGATTGTTCATCACACAATAGTACACCTTGAGATATATCTGACTGGGAGTTTTGAAACCAACCACAACCGTCTACACGTCTCCGTAAATTAACAAAAGTCTTTGTAATAGCAGGGAATGATCAAAGGTTGACAAAAAAAGCAGCAGAATGTTGATTACTATCCAAAGCAATCACAATATCATTTACAACCAGTGGAATAGCAGAGATGGTACTATGTCCTTAAACTGTTTATTTGCTAAGGATTACAGAATTTTGGCTAAGATGTGACAATTGTGCGATAATTGTGCGAAAAAAAAGATTACTAGAATTTCATTGCTGTGGTGTTTTTTGCACTGCACTCCCCAGAGATTACTTGGCAATTAAACAGTGAGAGACTGAGAGGGGAGAATGAGAGTATGCCTGATAAAGACCAGCTGTCAAAATGTGAATTAACCAATTAAGGAAGCATTAATCCAGGTATCTTCTTTAATGATTTTATTGTCATGTATTATGTAACACCTGGTCAGGATTTTGGGTTATTTTCCAGTTTTATCCACCTTTATGCAGTAGAAGAAGCAATCCACACTTTTGCTTTGCTCCTGAAATAACAGACAGATTGTTAGATCGAATATGTGATTTAAATTCAAACAAGGCTCACAAGACAATATTGTCAATATCAGAAATGCAGTTACACATAACAACATGTCAGCAGACCAGTTTTCTCCTGTCAAAATATGAGGGGTTTTACTTCTTCTTGCCTTACTGTTACTTCAGAAATGTCCTAATATTTCAGCATGTTGTTTATAATGAATAATACATTTTGTTTCTCACCTTCATACCGAATAACACTGCTATATAAATGTGGGTTACTATTAAAACATATTATATTATATTATAAAATGGTACATTTTTCAGGTTCACTGTTCAGGTTTTGAACTACTGACTGCTGATTTTCAGGTTTGGATATACATTTTGGAAGAAAAAAAACATACATCTATACTCCACTCATATACTTTATGTTTACATTTATCAAGTTGAGGTTTAACAATGTCAATATATTAGATATAAAACTGAAATTAAAGCAAGGATACCATCAGATACTATACTGTCCCATAATTTGATACAATATTTTTGTTCCTCAGCTCCCATCAAGAGTATCTGTGTTTATGTTTGGGAAGCAGAGGTTGTTAACCAATGCACCAAAGCCGGGGCTTGGCCTGTACAGTCCAGTGGTTATTCATACCCTGGCCACGTACTCGGTTACTCCTCTGGCTGGGGAATGTGTTGGGGGGTGAACTGCTTTCCTTCAGTGATAATTGCTGCAGATACAGGTCACACAGACACACACAAACACATACATGCACATGCATGGAGTCATGAGTGTACTCATAAATGCATTCATGCAGACACACATGCACACGCACACAAACAAGCAGACATATGCTGTGCGCACACACATACACAGTGTGATCAAACCAGTGTGAGTACGATGTGATTAATCATTGACCAGAATTCACTCTCCTCTGCTGGCATAATCTCTAACAAGTATACACTCTTTCTCCCTGGGACTGTTTGTGTGAGAGACAAAGCGAGAGAGAGACAGGGTAAAACAGGAGAGAGAGATGGTGGATTTAAACACCATGTTATTGATTTCACTCTCTCCTTATAGCTTTGCTGAACGCCTCTCCAAGTATTACGTGTAATTCAATGGAGCAACCAGTGAACACTCAAGCTTTGACTTTAGTGAATAAATTAGAGGGCAGCTTAAGTGGAGTTTAAATGTATATATATATTTTTATGGTTTGAATTATGAATGGGTGATAAAACATACAGACAAGTCCCTACTACCACTTATGCTTTATAGTTTTCCTGGCCTAGAAATAAGTTCAATTATATCATTATTATCATTACCCTTATTATTATTATTATTATTATTTAGTCTTTTCTATGCCACAGAGAACCACCAGTAAGGACATAGGGAGTCATTAATCTCGCTGCAGTGTGTGACTACCATTCCTAGGAGTTTTTATAACAGTAATTATACTAATATGTCCTGCTTGAGGTGCATGTGCAAGGTTATACATACACACAAGGATATATTAGCATTTTAATAGAATATTAATATCCTTTTTTTGTTATGACAAACACATATTGCATAAAGCAATAGCAGAGATTAATTGCTCTACATATTGCAATGTAATTAAAACTCCTCTGTAGTTGTTTTTAGTAATACATCTGTACAGTCGGATATATTATTGGATAGATATAATATGTTTATGTCTTAGGGAAAAATACTGTACAGTTTCCAGTGTGGGTCAAACATAAGCTTTGACATATGCACCTTTACAGATGCTGAATCGACCAATTCAACTTAGACAGAAATTGGTATTGGTATGTCCAACACCACTAATTTCCAAGGCATAGGGATATGCCAGATTGCTCATGCTTGGCAGAGGAAAATCCATGCTTGTGCAGGACTGTGTGCATGTCAGAACTGTCAACTGTTGTTTGGAGATGTGCTTTCACGATGTAAACCGCAGATGTTTCCCTAGCAACTTGATAATTTCCAGCGGGAACTGATTGGCAGCTTGTTAAATGACCAGAGGGCCTGTAGTGTTTTCTCATCCGCAGGTTCATCATCAGCATTGGCCTCTTTCTAGGATCCACATTAAGCAATAAGGTAGTATGACCAAACCAATAGGCCTGTATCCTCTGTAATTGTTTACAAATAATTTTAATGGACCAGCAGCGTGTCGTACCAGCTGAACGTACTTTTAATCATAAGTTAGAGAGTAAACATTATATATATTATAGTTTGACAGTAAACCTGCATTTGTTTGGCTGAACCATGGAGACTGAAATTTCGATTCAACGGTCCATAAGACCTTCCAGTCTTCAGTAGTCCACTGGCGGTGCTTCATGGCCCAGGCAAGCCTCTTTTTCTTATTTTGCCATCTTAGCAATGGCTTCCTTATTGCCACTCGACCTGTCAAACCTGCAGCTCCAAGTCTTCTCTTCACAGTTGAAACTGAGACTTGCTCACTTCAACTGGTGTTAAGCTGTGCTTGAAGCTGTTGTCCTGTGAGTCACCTATCATGCAAGCTGTTGACTCTCAGAAACTTATCTTCCGATTCTGTTGGTTTTGGGTCTGCCAGACCTCTTCCTGTCAGAGTTTCCTCCAGTTTCCAAGTGCCTTTTGATGGTGTAGGAAACTGTACTCACTGACACCTTGGCTCTGAAATTTACATTATTTTTCAGTTTCTTCTGAAGTTTTTTAACCTCTAGCAGTTTACCGCTTACCTTTGTACCATTTCAGGTTATTCACTGGACTTGAATTGCTTAAATTTCAATAAAAACTGGAAAAATGGTGGTGTTCTAAAACTTTTGACTGGTAGTGTACAGTATGTCTCAACTATTAGAGCATAAAGGGACCACTGACCAAAACATTGTCCCAGAGAGTGACGTTTTCACCTTCTGTGGCCAATCAGAGCCACAATCATTATCTCCTGTCCCACTGAATGGTTGCTTGATTAACATCATCTAACTTATGTGATGAAGACGGACATTCATTTGTAGTTTCTCTCCCATGCCCACTACAACTACAGCCTATCTACTATCTATCTATGTATAAAACTACATGTAACAAATACAGACAACAATAGTGACATCAAGAGGTTTCCGTTTCAACAGGGCAATGATATTATTGTATTGTTAGCTAGCTAAAATAGTAGTTTGGTTCTTCGTCAGTTCAGTGATCTAATTTCATGTTGCAGACACTGTATTTATTCCTCCAGCAATACCTTTTCCCATCTATAAAGTTGATGCGCCACACCATCGGGTAGGGTAGGGTGTTGTAACTTATTGCATGCATTGTTTATGTTTGAATTATCAGTGTCAATCAATCAAGTATACAACAATATCCAAACATCAGTATCTTTTTTCTAGTTCTAAAACTGGATGCTAAGTAAGTAAGCTCTCATCCTTATATATTGTACTTGGCCATGAGACTGTATCAATGAATAAGAGAAAACAAGGATAAGAAAATGTATCCAGTATCACCTTCGCTAAATCAAATGTCACAAGGCAACAGAGGGCTGTATCAGATTCATCCAGCTCAGCGTTGGCCAGCTAGAACAGAAAGACCAGGATTAATATTTATTTTAATTTTATCAAGCTGCACAGGATCAATAACTACCCAGCGACACTTGTTGTGATGTTGAATGGGCTGTCAACCAGAGGGAAGAAATCAGCTCTATCCAGCAAAATTGGTTGTTGGGGGAAGCAGTTTGGGGAGTGTGATGTTGAGTGTAAAGCGGCCCAAATACACATATATGATCAAAGATGTTTAATGTAGACATTGTTTAAAATTGTATTTTGTTTGAGTGGTTAAATTTAAAATTATTACATTTTTAAAAATCTATCCGTTTTACAGGCAGTTTTGGACTCCAATGCGTCACAACTAGACATGGTCTAAATGGCTCCCCTCACTGAGCAATTGTCCAAATCTGTCTAATCAGGCAGGTTTGCAGCGTCTGAACGAACTCGCTCCCCGGGAATGCCTCCACTCAGCAGGTTTGCCTCATTGAATTAGAGGACCTGGTCTGTGAATCAGTTACTAATTCACTTACTTACTTATTATTACGTACAATTTGCGCTGTGGCCCATTTTAGAGGGAAAAAATGGTGAGCAATGTTGCTTCAGGAGCATTCAAGTAAATGACCCAATACCCACTCAGATTCAATCATGTGTGAATCACCTCTCTCTCTCGCTGTCAATATGTTTTTTAGTTTTTTTAGAGTTTTGTCGTAGTAATTAATGATATATTTAAATGATATATAAATTATATATAAAACAATAATTAAATTAAATAATTATAAAACAATATTCATCACAAATGGAGAAAGCAAGAAAATGACAATCACAAAGGTAACAGTAGTTGTATGGTAACACGGTGTGCAACACTAGTGTGCTTTCCCTCATGTTTGATCTTTGCCAGAAAAGCAACTGTGCATGCTAAAAGTTTGGTCCAGCCAACTTTTATGTAGGCCCGCCCAACAAAGATCTTTTGGCTATGCTGGTGTGCATGTGTATGTGAGAGCCTTTGTGCACTCACATGGAAAATACCAGGGCAGTCAACAGGAGACTTAAGAGATCGACAGACTTCAGCTGAGAGTTGTAAACAAGAAAATCAGTATATAAATCAGTAATATATTGACATGCAAGGCCATGTAAAGCCTGTAAGTTAGAATTTATAATCAATATGTGCATTTAAAGGGAGCCAGTGAAGAGAGACCACAACTAATATGGTAGTGTTTTGTGGTTCGCAAGTACTCAGGCTGCTGAGTTTTCAATAAGTTTGATATTTCTGAGTTTGGATATGGGGCAGAAGGATAGTAATGCATACTGAGCTTTCAAAACTTTGTGAATGCATGTTTCATTTATTAAGCGTTTTAGGCTACCCTTTCAGGACCTTTTTTACGTGCATGAAGGTATTGATGAATGAGGCCGATAAAATGTTCTGACCACTGCAGTCGATCAGAAATGGATCCCACTTTATAAGTTGCAGGTGCAGGTTCTTGACAGATTTCTTTTCATTCATTGAACCACAGCAATGCTCCCTCCAATTTCTGCTGTTATTTCTCACTGCCCAGTGTGTGTTTGTTTTTAGCTGTGTGTGTGGTGTATTTGTGCCTTCATCTGGCCGTGTGATGAGTGTGAAGGTGGCATTTTCCAGTAATTTCCTCGTCCACTCGTAGGCCAGGAACAGTGCTCCATCGGAGGGGAAAGCTCGCAGCACGGTACGGGTCAGGCCTCGGTATAATGCTGGCACTCCTGGGTGAAAAGGTGTTGATCTGGGTAAGTAACAGTAGAACAGTGTTAAGCCGGCACAGTAAGATATCCAATCATACATGTTTCTAACAACACACTTCTGCACACTCTGTACATGAATATGAACATATGTCCCCTCCATCTGTCAATCAAAATCTTCAAAGCTCCAATGCATGATTGAACATTCATATGTATTCCTATTCCATATTAATATTGTATTTTCATATTCATATTCACACATGAATAGATACAGTGCATATTTACACATTTGTTCAATATATGTTGGGAAGATGCCCATTAGCACATCCGCTTCAACTTGTAGTCTTTTAGTGGAGACGCTGCATCTTGTTTGCTATTATTTTCTTCATTTACTTTTTTCTTGTACTGATTTCTTTGGATAAGTTCAGTAGGTGCGATTACTTATGGTGTTCTTTCCTATTGTCTTATTCTCATCTATATCCTATTCTCTGTTGCTGCAGTGGCCCAAATTCCCCACGAACATTATAACATTTTCATCCAAATATTTCATGTATTCTAATCTTTGCCATCACGTATGAGGTGATGTCTTTTTTGTGTATTTTTTTATTTTTAGTATCTTAGTCTTTAGTCTATCTTTACTTCCTGCTGTTTCTCTCTATGTGTCCATTTTGTGTACCTTGTTTCTTCATGTTTGCCCAGTGGAGTTTTGCACATTGGACCTGTTTAGTTTGGTTTTTGGTTTCATTTGTACTTTGTGTTTGGACACTCACAACACCTCACATGCGCATCCATCGCCTAAGCATCACCCTATATTCAAACTGATGAAGTGAAGTTACTAGCCTAGCTACCATTATGTTCTCTCTTATGAAGCCTACTCACCTCCAACGCAGCAAACCAGAGAACTGTCCTTCACTTACATATACTGTATAGAGGAATTAAATGGAGGACCAAATAACCCTTGCTAAGGTCTGCATGAGTCACGTCAGACAGATTTTTGAAAAATGAGCTTTTAACATCCTCTCCTCTTTCCCAGGCGACTAGATACCAGGCCATGTTCCTCCTTGTGCACAGAGCAGCCGGAAGGCCTCGCGAAGCATCAGTGGGAGACGGGAGCTCACCCCTCCAGCAATGCCCCCCTTTGTCCCAGGCCAACACTGCACCTACCAGCCTGCTCTTTGATTTCCTGCCAAGCCAAACCACTGTGTTGGATCACAGTTCTTGCAGCAAAACAATCTGCGCTTGTGTTTAATAGACTGCAGTCTGCCTGCGTCGGGCTGGCTGTCAGTCAGAGCGCACACCTGACTGGGAGCACGCTCTTTATTCCAATAGCGAATGAGAGCTAGGCTATGTTGATTGTGTGTGTTGAAGGGTACCTGTTAAGAGGATACAGACAAGAGATAACTGAACTAAAATCATCAGAGAGATAAAAAGATACACCACTCTGCATTCTCCCCAGGTCTTTTTCAAAAACTTTGTCTCATACTCTGTTGCCTCCCACCCTCATCCTCACTTCACTGACACTATTGGCTCAGGCAGAGGTGTTGTTTGCTTCTACTACAGCAGAGTAAGTAATTTGGTTTGACTGCCAACACTCGTGTTTCACATAGCAGGCCTTGGCAGCCAAGGCCATCTCCATTGAAGTTGGTCCAGTGAGCTAGAACTAAGATGTGTGAGCGTGTGTGTGTGTGTGTGTGTGTGAGAGAGAGGCACAGTGCTGAAGGATGCTTTGCTAATAATGGCACTGGGACGCAACACACTGGAATCAGGTATGTGAGCTAGTCTCAAGAGGACATGAGATTAGAGGTTGTGATGTCAACAGGATATTGGTATCGTTATATTGTTAAGTGTGTGATAGCACGTCCTTGCCTAGTCATCTAGTGTGAGCGTGTGAAACATAAAAAAATAAATCTGTGAAATCCGTCCTGCATGTGATGCAATGCGAATATGGAGGGGGGTGGGCCTTCTGGAGCCGTCAGATAACCTATGATAACCCTAATGATAACCCAGTCACACACACAACCCTGTAACATTTAGTTTAGATGGGCGGTGAAAGGTGTTGCTCGTCCGATGGTACTTCATGATAAATCTATTTTGTTAAAGCTTTTTATCCAAGTAATCAGATTTGATTTACAGTAATTCAATAGAACAGTGAATTAGAAGGTAAAAAAAAAATCTATCAAGACACTAAAGCCCAATACAGGTTATAGACAACATATAAACAACAGAGCACAAATCAATTTCATGTTAGCAAGGACTGCTTTTTGAGGCATTTCAGCTTCAGGCCTGTTCCTGCAGACATAGACAGTGGCGCTACTGATGAAGCCAGTTCAAAAAACAAACACACAGGAAGGAAGAGGAAAGGAAGTTGGGGATGTCAGTTTCTAGAAGTATTTTCTTTATGCTCATCTGTGGAAAAACTACAGGATTACATTTTTTCAAGTTCAATTTGAAAATATATTCAGGCATTTCAAACCATATTCGGGTATATTTCAGTGCCAGGCTTGGTTTTAGTGCATAGATCATCTGTTTACTACAGATTAAAGATAATCTTACCCATCTTTTAATCAGAAACTGACCGATGATTCAGCTAAAATATATACAAGTCTCTATCATGTAACTTTAGCTCTATTTCTTGTGTTATTCTCTGTCTGGCTGCTGTAGCAGAGAAATTTCCCCGGAGATCAATGAAGTACCTACCTACCTACCTACCTTATCCAAACAACAACAATGAAGGGTTTCTGGAAAGTTAACTAAAATGCACTGCATGCTGGGAAGTATGATGAGTTTAGTGAACACTTGGTAAGACGTTTGTTCAACTTCTAATTTGAAGACACAAGACATGAACTTGTGATTCCACGGTCATGAGTAGCAATCGTAAATTGAAATTGACACACATGAAACACATTGAGTTAATGACCCTAATGACTCAAAATGAGTTGATTTCACTAAAATTGCTGTATGAGTTCTCACAGTGTGTTCAAAATGAGTTTTCCCCCTAGTTTTGGCAATAATCTTTGGGGACTTCAACACCTTCAGGCTGTCTGTCCATCCATCAAGCATGATATCTCAGGTGATAGCTCAGACACCACTGGTCCGATTTTGACAAAACCTGGAGGGATGATGCATCCTAATGAGAGTGCTATAATAAGGAACTGCTACACCATTGGTCCGATTTTGGAGGGATCAATGGTGAGGGAGAGGGATGACTCAGTTACTGGCCCAAGGGGTCCCTGCATCATTCATGGGGAATGGTGTGTTTACTTGTAAGGCATGTAGTGGAAACTGGAGCGATCAGAGAGAGGGGAATGGCACGAGACAAATATCATCTGATCCATCAGGATGCTACAAAGGACTCCTAAAGCAAACCATTTGGCAAACCACAGTCACCACAGTGGATGCGAGTCCCTGAAGCAAACCAGAGAGAGAGAGAGAGAGAGAGAGAGAGAGGGGGAGAGAGAG
>CABFOQ010048726.1:0-11579 GCA_900660455.1 Gephyroberyx darwinii | reverse complement strand
CGTTGCTTGGGGTTGCAGCATTGGGGAATGCGGTCCTGACCAGGCTTGGGATGTCATAGATTGTCATTGTTTTTGCAGGATTCATTCTCATCCATGCGTCGCTGGCTGTGTTTATCATCTTCTTAAATGGACCACAGATGCTACGATCAAGGGGCTGTAGCTTATGAGAACAGTGGGGTGGGAAAGAAAGGAGCACTATCCCATTTTCTTTGCAGTAAGTGATTGCCTTCACTGAAAGATGAGAACTGTGGTTGTCCAACAATAGTAACACCTTCCTCTCAGGACTGACCTTTGTATGCTTGACGAAGTGTTTCAGGAAGATGAGGAAATCCTCCTCCTGCATCCATCCAGAGCCATTACCACACCCAACACTACCTGGTGGTCCATCGCACAGGAAGTGGTCCTTGTATCTTTTATGTGGGAAGACAAAGGCTGGAGGAATGACATTTCCCAGTGCATTCACAGCACAAGATACTGATACCAGGACACCCCTCTCTCCTGATGTCACCAACTTGCTTAACACTGCGGCGTGCAATTACATGGTCAGGAGTCTGGACGGTTGTGTTGCCCATCTCATCCACATTCCAAATATCATTCCCATCAAAGCTGTGCTTCTCAATCACATGTCGAAGTTTCTTCCACATTTGGACGACTGAAGCTTGTGGCCCGAGACAAACTAGTTGGCTGTGCACTAATGATGGACAGATTTGGACGGCCTATTGGCCTATCTCATTTTTACCTCTGTGGGGCTTAACCCATAGTACCGATCAGCTGCTTCCTTCAAATACTCAGTCAAGATATATATATCAAAATATATTAGAGATGGAATTATTTTGGGCAATGGCTTCACATAGATGAAGAATGAATCCATTTTTCGTGGGAAATGGCCTCTCAGACTTTAGTCTGGCTGAAGTCAACAAGTGCCACAGTACCGATCGATACCGATATTTTTAGATCAAAGTCGCCAATATTTTGTGAATGTAACTTTTTTCAACTTGTGATAACATACATCAATTTGACAAAAAATGCCAAAAAAAATTCTAACTTTTTATTGTATTTTTATATCAGAATCCAATTACTTTTAATTCCTGGAAAACAGTGTATTTTCAGTGCTTACCTGCTTAAAAAGAAATAAATGGACAATGTTCAATATTTGATAAGTAACTGTGGTGGAAAATTTAACTTACACATCTATACATGTGCATATATGGACTGCAGATGTACTGACACTCCCTTGAGAATATACTGTTTCATGCTGTGTGAGTAGAATGGTCTCCTCTCTGTAACCTTTGGGCCATAACGTCACATTCCCAGAGGCTCTTGTCACCGTGGCTCCAGAAAGACTGTTTATCTATGGAGGTTCTGAACGAGGACACAACATATGATGCCTTAACGGTCCTTCTATCTCCTTTTGTGTCAAACTTTTCCTATGTCAGCACATTCATTCTGTCACGTCCTTGAATGGTACTTAAAGGGCTTGACATGAAAAAGCTTTGGGCGCCCCTGGTCTAATGTATAACTAATAATATTTCAGGTTGTGAATCTATTTCAGGGGATACAAAGTCCCAGTTTGTACAATTAAATGCCCCAACTTAAAGCCCCTCCCATTGGGGTGAAAAAACCTCTGGTCGAATTGGCGTTCCACGTTTTACAGGACTTTCCAGAACAATTTAGCAAGACTCATCATAAAAAAACAAGACAACCGGGCCAAGATGTACATTATTTCTATATTTTTAGCAAGCTTGGTTCTCATACCATTAAAGACCAGTGCTAACCCTCTTTTCTTTGAAGAAATGTACGCTGCCTATGCGCGGTGTGCACCTCTTCCTCTCATGAGATCCCTTTTTGTAATAAATATATTCAACTAAGACGAACCTCAGACTCAAGAACCTTTCTACATCAGTAAGGGATAATGTACTGGGAGCCAGACATTATTGCAAAATTAGCCCTGACAGGGTGAATCAAGGGTCTTAAAATAAAATGTCTGTTTAGAAGAATTCAGAAATAACCTCAGAATACCAGTCAAATTGAGTATTCTCCAAAGCCGAGTAATAAAAGGTCAATATTGGCCCGATATATTTGCCAACCCCAATCTTGATTTTCATTCCTCTCTCCCAGTGTTCTGCCGTGGTGTCATTTCTTGCAATTTTCTCTCCTATTTTGATCAAATTTCAGTAGTAATTTACTATATTTGTTAAAAATAGTAACACAACAAATCTAGGCTCTATACTGTCACTGCTGTTTCTGAACGGTCAATAAATTACATTACAACAAAAATATAGTCTCTATGATTACTTTATTAGTTCAGTGGTGGTTGGAGCCGAACACACATATACTACGAAAAAAAATAAGAAAAGGAAATATACCTTTCAGTCATTGTTAGAGAATTTTTCACAAGAAAAAAAAGATGCAGGTGCAGTTTTTTCAGTATATTTGCACTGTTCTTTTATACATAAAAGGTCACCAGAATGCAGGAAACAAAGTCTCTTAATCTTAAAATTTGTGTGGGGACGATCCCCAGAGCCCCCAACTTTGTTTTTGAAAATCTCCTCAGTGACTCAAGATTGGCAAGTAGGGATATTTCAGCAAAACGATATACCGGTCTAACCCTTGTATCCACTGTGTGTGGTTGTGTGTTCCCTTTCTAGAGCTGAAAGAAGCGGTGGAGGATGTGCTGCCCTCACTGAGAGAGCAGGGCGTGAGCGTCTATTTGATGGCTAAGGAATGTGACACACCAGGGATGGAGAGCCTCTCTGATAAAGTGGAACAGGCCTCAGACTTCCCACTCCCTCGATCGCTCAGATCACACATCACATTCAAAAGTCCTGCCGTCTATATTTACACTTCTGGAACTACAGGTATTTGAGACGCCGGAGAGGTCTGGGAGATGTACTAAATGAGATGTAGCAAATCAGGACACTGTTAGAGAGGGAGGGGACAGAGAGGGCAGTCCATAGGTGTATGAGTCAGAGGGCTCTTCCTTATGCAGCAGTCGGGGGTAGTGCATGGACATTATGGGAGAGAGGTTATTTTTGTAAAGGCTATTACTTTCTTAACTGTGTAACATTATAGCCTGCATTCTCAAAGTATTCAAAGCCTTCTCCAGATTATGAGATTTGTGCTGTTTGTGTGCTCAATGCATTGCAGGTCTACCTAAAGCAGCTGTGGTCAACCAGAACCGTCTGGTTATGGCTCTGGCTGTTCTAGCATCCAATGGCGTTACCCCTGGTGATGTCATCTATCTCAACTTGCCTCTCTACCACACAGCTGGATTTATCATAGGCTTTATTGGCTCCATTGAGACAGGTAAGAGAAGTGGGTCATACAGTCATTACCACAAACTAGGTGGCATTTCAAGAGCAAAATCCATAAGAATCCTCGAGAGGCATGTGGGATTCCTTGCAGACAGTTGAATCTGCTCGTGAGCTAATAAACAGCTGTCAGATTGTTTCACACATCTCAGGCTTGAAGCGAGTACAGTATGCAGGTTCATCAAAGTAGCAACCTGTTGCAAGACCTTCATATAAATACGCTCTCACACATAACTCCACCCTGGAGGAATTGCTGCAAAGTTGTAAACTGAGATGAGCCCATACTCTCACAACATGAAAGTGACGTCTCTGCACCCCCTAGAGTTTTGCTGCCCCTCCCTCCTCCTCCCCCTGCGAAACCAAATGAAAGAACCTTTTGTCACTGTAAACCAGTAATCTGAACAGAGGCCAGGCCACCAAGACTGAACCACCTTTCTAAGTGCTTTCTCTAAATTAGGCTAAAGTTCAGGGAAAGAGGGCTGTGTCGCCTACATATTAAGAGATTTTCAGTACTGCACCAAAACAATCACTGAGAGTAAATACAAGAATTTGACAAATATTTCAAGCCTTATATAAAGTATAGTAAAGCTTTGTTTATTCATACCTCAGACGTCTGAACCAACCTGCCTACCAAATGAACATAATCAGAAAAGAAGGCAGTGTTGTGAAAGTGTATTCTAAGTAATTGTTAACTCTATTAACTCTAATTAATTGAAATCAGAAGGTTTCAGAAATGGTGTGTATATAGAAATTTCTCCATTCCAGGGTTCACCTATATACAGAGGAGCTCATACCTCAACATTATACACAGAATAACACTTAGCATTTTTAGTGGTGCTGCCATGCCTGTTGCATTGTACCTACCAATCAATTCAAAATATAAACTTAAAGTACAAAACGTAACTTATTACAGGGTGTCTGTGGGTCTGTGAAAAGTCTGAAAAGGTCTTAAATTGTACAAATTTAAGATTTTAAAAGTAAAAGTATTAAAATGTCTTAAATAAAGTTATTAGAGGTCCTATTTTTCACCTTGCAATGAGGTGTCTTTGTTTGTTCACTTTTATATTCATACAGAACAGGGTTATTAATACAATATGCATCATATTTGTGTTACTAAACACAATTGTCCTTCACCAATTAATTATTGTATTTTTTCTTATACTGCCCATAGTTTAATAATTGTCATTAGCTATGTTCAATCAGAAATAGTCTGTTTTTTGACAGCTTTATTTCAATTTGTGTTTCTTTTTTTAAATGGTCTCAATTCCAGGTAGAATAAATTAATATATTTGTGCTTTCTGAAACTTGCAGACACACTGTACTAATGACAGATAATACATTATCAGTATTTGCGTAGCTTCATTCCAAAATGTTACATTTCCATTTTGGAAAAATGTTGATACTTCAAAAGGTCAATATCCATAAAAACATTACTTTTTGTAAAAAAAAAGTTTTAACTTCAAACAGTGGACATCTCATTTTGGAATCCACGTGCTGAACTGAATGGCATGAATATGAAGTTGAATCCATCTCTGTTACCAGCACGTGTTGATAGTGTGTAGCCTATAACCAATTTTCTCTTTTCTTTGACATTGAAGGCTCAACCATCATTCTGAAGAGGAAGTTCTCTGCCTCTCAGTTCTGGGATGATTGCAGGAAACACAATGTGACAGTTGTCCAGTACATAGGAGAGGTTCTGCGTTACCTCTGCAACACACCAAAGGTAAACAGCGTCACAACTTGGTACAATGTCATAATGTTGTTCAGCCATTCAAAACTATGTACTGTAAGATTATAACTAAAACTAAGCAGTACCACATGTTTATTCTATTGAGGGATAATATGTTATTACCCATTATCTACTTATAATAATATATTTTTTATTATCAAAGTGATATCAATACAAATTAGCTTAAATATACAGAGAATGTCATTTAGCATTTCTTGCCCACACAGGCTCTCTGGCAGTGCACTGTGGGCACCATTCTTCCTGTCTGCCATCTTAACCAGGTGTTACTACAGTCGTGGTTGAAAATATTTCCACCCTTGCATGTTCAAACAGAAATGGCATTGACAAAATTATAGACACCCTAGATTTTATATTTGATAGCACCAGAGCTGCCAACTTTTCAAAAAACCTTGGAGTGAGGCAAAAGAGTGTGTCACACGGTGAAACCGTGAGAGTTGGCAGCTCTGTAGCACACCCTTTGGAGAAAATAACTGCTGTCAAGCGCTTTCTATAGCCAACTGCCACTGGCAGTTTGGCCCACTCTTCTTCTTGCAAACTGCTCAGGTTCTCTCAGATTTTATGGGTGCCTCCTCCCAGCTGCTGTTTTCAGATCTCTCCACATGTGTTGAAAGGGATTTAGATCTGGACTCATTGCTGGCCACTTCAGAACAGTCCAGCATTTGTTTTCAACCATTCCTTGGTGCTTTTTGAAGTGTATTTCGGGTCACTGTCCTGCTGGAAGACCCATGGCCGTGATGGAGACACAGCTTTCTGACACTGGGTTGGGCATTGCACTCCAAAATGCCTTGGTAATCCCGTGATTTCATGATGCCATGCACAGATTCAAGGCATTCAATGCCAGAGGCAGTAAAGCATCCCCAAAACATCAGTGAACCTCCTCTATGTTTGACTGTTGGGACAGTGTTCCTTTCTTTGAAGGCTTCATTTTGTTGATGTGATTTACCAAAAAGCTCTAATTTGGTCTCATCTGTGCATAGGACATTCTCCCAAAAGGATTTTGGCTTGTTGAGGTGTGTTTTGGCAAACTCCAGCCGGGTTTTCTTGTGTGTCTCCCTCAGCAGTTGGGTCCGCCTGGGCGTCCTACCATAGAACCCCCTTCCATTGAGTTGACAGTTGTACCTTGTGTCTGAAGGTCAGCTTGAATCGGTTTTGCAGTTGTCCAAGGGTCTTTATCCACCATTCGATCAATTGTTCGCATCGACCTTTTATCAACTTTTCTCTTGCGGCCAAGTACAGTGCCATGGGCCTTAAACTTCTTGATAACATTGCGCATGGTTGACACAGGG
This sequence comes from Gephyroberyx darwinii, assembly GCA_900660455.1. Lineage (NCBI taxonomy): Eukaryota > Metazoa > Chordata > Actinopteri > Trachichthyiformes > Trachichthyidae > Gephyroberyx > Gephyroberyx darwinii. The sequence goes on along the minus strand of CABFOQ010048726.1, from coordinate 5,232 downwards.
ACATCAAGGTCTCTGGAGATGGACTTGTAGCCTTGAGAATGCTTGGCTACTATCTTCTGACCTCCTCAGATAGTTCTCTGCTTTTCTTTCTTTTCTCCATGCTCAGTGTGGTACACACAGTGACAGCAGAATAAGAACTTTTATCTGGTTGAATGAGTGATTATTAGATTGCAGCCACCGGTCACTGACCACAGGTGATTTCATTAACTCATTAAAGCAAAATCACCAGCTTGAAATCCGATTATTTCTTACAACTTCTGAAAGGTGCCAGTAATATTGTCCAGGCTATTTCAGTATTTCTGTGTGGAATAAGCCAAGATTCTGTATTTTGTTCAGCTTTTTTGTTTTGTTCCACTAAAAACCAAAGAAATACACATGTGAATACTGTGGTGGAAAATGTAACTTACACATCTATACATGTGCATATATGGACTACAGATGTACTAACTCTCCCTTGAGAATATACTGTTTCATGCTGTGTAAGTAGAATGGTCTCCTCTCTGTAACCTTTGGGCCATAACGTCACATTCCCAGAGGCTCTTGTCAACGTGGCTCCAGAAAGACTGTTTATCTATGGATGTTCTGAACGAGGACACAACATATGATGCCTTAACGGTCCTTCTATCTCCTTTTGTGTCAAACTTTTCCTATGTCAGCACATTCTGTCACGTCCTTGAATGGTATTTAAAGACCAGTGCTAACCCTCTTTTCTTTGAAGAAATGTACGCTGCCTATGCGCGGTGTGCACCTCTTCCTCTCATGAGATTCCTTTTTGTAATAAATATATTCAACTAAGACGAACCTCAGACTCAAGAACTTTTCTACATCAAATACCAAAGGATGTTTTAATTTCAACAGTTTTCGGGAAAAATGGGTATATTCAACCACGACTGTATAAAACTCCTGTAGAGGCAGAATACTGTCAACAGCCTTGAGCAAGTGGCCAATGAGAGCGATCTAGTCACAGATACTTACATTCCCACAGCGCAGCACAGCTGATCACTGAAATAGAAATCGTTAAAATCTTGCCTATCAGCTTTCAATTTCCTAATCTGTAATAGTTTGAATGGCTTGAGATCGAATAGAAGTAAATATCAATTGTTGATTTAATAAACGGACATTATTTATTTTGTCCGATTAATGATAGCTCTTAAAAAGATTTGGTGAGGCGTGGTTGGGAGTAGTGTAAATATCGGCCATGTAAATATGGCCATTGAAACAGTAGCTAACAGCATCACATGGAGCGCAGCTTCAGATTACCGCGTGACCCCCCACCAGAGGAGGTGGGTGTGTCTGTATCTCGTCTCCTCTAGGAATAGATGCTGGCCTTTACTTAGTAATACAATATCAAGTGGCTTGGACTGTAGTACTCGATGACTTAGAGGTCTTAGTACAGTGATGGGCATAGGGGAGAGCAGGGCTAGTTGTCACAGGGCTAAATTATCTTTCAGAGCCAAAAGTCCAATTACAGAAATGTTTACTTTGTTAGTCAGTGGTTACCTATGTTGGTTACAATAGTCTAAGGCAAAACACTCTATGAGAACAACTTTTATGTTTGTGATACCTGAAAGTAAAAAACATATCTATTTTTTTTTTTTTCTTATAAAGGAATCAAAGTCCACCCCACACAAACAAACAAACAAACAAACAAACAACAAACAACAAATTGTATGTTTGCTTGGTTGGTTAATTGATTTTTAATTATACTGAGAAGCACCAGAACAACCGCCTGTTTGTTCACTGACAAATCCTCAAATATATCATTTTTTACACATGATCTTCCTCTTTTTCTCATTTCAATGAGATGGGTTGACACTGGAGGTAGCGTTGTACAGCCGGATGGCTGTTGGCACAAAAGAGTGCTTGAAGCGCTCCCTCGTACAGTTAATTTGGATGAGACGCTAGCTAAAGGTGCTTCTTAGCCTGCTGAGCTCTTCATAGAGGGGGTGGGATGGATTCTCCAAGGATTGGAGATGGATTGTCCATCCTCCATCCATCCTAGACCTCATCCTCCCCTTAGCCACCTCCTCCAATATTATTTGTTAAATTCTTGATCAATTTCTTTTTATTCTTGATTTTTATACATGACAATGCAGAGAGAAAATGACAAGGACCACAGAGTAAAACTAGCCATTGGCAACGGTGTCAGAGCAGAGATATGGAGGGAGTTTCTCAATCGCTTTGGGAACATTGAGGTCCGAGAGTTTTATGCCTCCACCGAGGGAAATGTGGGATTTGTCAACTACACTGGGAAAATTGGAGCTGTTGGACGAGCCAACTTTATACATCGGGTAAGAATGATCTCAGTCCAGACAAACATTATGCCCCTAGAGCCCATAAATGATTGACTTGAATAGCAGTGTAAGCTTACAAATATGCTCAATTAATAGAATTGGTGTTATTTTCACATCCTTATTAATTACACCTGTTGTGTCTGATTTTGAGGTTCAAGCATCAACTGAATTATGCAATTATGTGTAGATGTTTTACTCTGTTGATATTTAGAACATAATGTAATATTGATGCCCTTTCATGTGCTGTTTCCTCCTGCAGAAGCTGTTTCCTTACTCCCTTATTAAATATGACACAGAGAGGGATGAACCAATTAGAGATGCAAATGGGCTCTGCGTCGAGGCACCCAAAGGTGAGGGAAACTTCCACAACTGTCCCTCTGATTTAGACGATCGTAATATTAATAGAATAAGAAAGGAACAGTATTTCAGAGAGGTCTCTTGGGCTTATTCTTGAAGGTGAGACGGGACTGTTGGTGTCGAAGATCACACACATTGCTCCTTTTGTTGGCTACGCTAAAAATGAACAGCAAACAGAGAAGAAAAGGCTGCGAGATGTGCTCAAGAAAGGAGATCTGTACTTCAACAGCGGAGACCTTCTCAGGATCGACAAAGACAACTTCATTTACTTTCAGGACCGCGTAGGGGACACATTTAGGTACATAATTCCTTGGCATTTCTTCTTTGTTTTTGAGGTCCATTGGGTTTACAGAGTAATTGTATAACATTCAAGGTTTCTTGAATGTTATACAATTACAGTATCTATATAGCAATTACTGCATTATCCCACCTACAGGATGATGTTTAAAGATACTTAAACGCAAGCAAGAGTCAGGGGAGACTAACAATCGACAGTGAACAGATTGTCCAATTCATTCACTGCAATTAAATGCAACTCTTATATCAGTAAAATAATTTAAAAGTTAAAACCATAAGCAGAATCCAGAATGTAAACTATTTTATACATTAAACATGTCAGAAACATATTCTGCTATTGGCGGTCTCCCTGGATCATATTTCCCGTGAACTGCAGCATCCACTCTTTAAGTCTTTTTCCCTCAATCAGCTCCCACCTGGCTGATTGTAATTCCCTTCACCTGGGGCAAGATGGCCGACTGGCTGTTGTCTGCTGTGAAATGTAATCTTTTCCAAGTTTTCGTGTGGCAGATTGCCCAGTCTGCCACAATGTATATAAGAAATAATGACCACGTTTCCATCTTCTTTAACATCCATTGGCATAAATAAAGGCAAGAAACAAGAAGATTATGTTCGTAATGTTATCAATAAAACGCACATTAAAAACTATACTTAAAGGTGCAATAAGCGATATTTTTGACATTGATAATACATTTAAAAACCATATGCTATCTGAGGATACAGCTGAGACCTAGTGTGGGGCACTGATGATGGTGTCACTCTCAGCCCCTGTGTTTTCTGATTTGACCACTCCTTAGCTCCACACAGGACTGAAGCTTCAATCCAACTTTGCTTTTCTCCTCCTGGACATGTGAGTATTACCACTCCCTTCTATAATGTATGTATGTGTTTGCTTCAGATGGCAGCCAGACAACGTTAGATTTAGCCCAGCTACAAAGTGTTTGTGTTTGCTTTCAGAAACCAGCTAGCTAACGTTAGGTTATTTCATGTTCGTTTGGATGTAATGCTGGTTTAGTACACGCTAACGCTATTAGCTTTGCTGCCATTCTTCAACGATAACTGTGAGATAAACAAAACAAATGTTGTGGAAGGTAGTTCTATGAATAGCCAATCTCAGCCTAAAATGAGGGAGCAGGTCCTGGTTAGCAGCTAACGTTAGCGTTGTAATTCGCTTAGTTTAGCTTTGAAGTGAGCCACACACCGGCTGTAAGGTTGGCTAAATGAGCCAAACATTCAGTAATGCGTTGATGGGTTCATCTCTAGGCTAGCAAGAGATATATGGTAAATAACACATATTCCTTCAACCTCTATGGAGTAAACACTTCAACAATACATTTACCTTTGATTTCCTAGTTTATTTTATTTTCTAATATGTGCCACTACAGCCCAACCCATTTAGTCTGGCTGATTTCTGCTGTGACAAAGATCAGGAATTCATTTAGAGCAGCACTTGGAAATTTCTTTCTTTCATGTAGTCATATATTGGTATATTGACATTTTTTGCATTGTGACTAACTGAACTTGAACTGTGTGGTTGGTTTCTATTAAAAGGCACTATGAATCGGCCACCTTCTGCAACAAGGAGCTCGTTCAGGAAAGCTCTTCTGGATGTCATCCTCATAAAGAGTTGGCTGAAGGATGCACACAAATGGCTAATCTTTAGGTAAGTCATTGTGTTGTTATTCATTAATACACAGGACAAGATGTTACTATCCCTTGTGCCATAATCCAAGGTAAACACATGTAGAAGGCCAATTCAGATAAGACGAAACACAAAACAAATGAGTGATATAACCACCATCAGATGCAACACCATAGCAGACATCAGGCTACACCGTCATAAATCTACGGAGTCATTCCTTAGATGGCACCATTCACCAGTTACCTAGCCTAGCCAACAGCGGTATGCGGCACGTCATTGGGGTTATCAAGTGGGCACCTTCCTTCACCGATGTTTCGTTAAGTTAGGCCCACGACACCTCAAGAAGGCTTAACTGTGTATTCCAGCATCCTGGAAACACACCCCTCTATGCCACCACCTCACAACTCCCTTTAACCCTCACCATCTAAACCCTGCCATCAACCTAGCCTAGCCTTGGTTAGCCTTGACCTAGTCATACCAGACAACACATCTAGTCAGTGTGTGAGTGCGAAGGATACGAACCCTGTATAGGGTAAGGGTAAGGGGGTTGGGGTGGGATAGCCCCAGTTTGGATACGGTCCCGGGTTAGGGAAAGGGAAGGTCGTCCCTGGTTCGGGTACGAGGAGTGTGTGTGTGTGTGTG